>MU872975.1:1270-12466 GCA_036418205.1 Ostertagia ostertagi | reverse complement strand
TGGGGTTAGGGTCAAGTTAAATGACACACACACCCAAATTTATTTACATAGCTATTCAAGCAAAACCCCTTGTTCAGTGACAACTAGGGCACATAGACAAACTGGTCACGGCTGACTTTCCTGAAATACGATATCTATTTCTATGAACTTGCCGTAAGTGTTCTGAAGCTGAGTTGATCGAGAGCTTTTTCGAACATAGTTTTTGTATGTGGGCTGAGCTCTGAAGAACCGGGTTGTTTCGCCGTCAAGTAAAGGTAGAGTCCTGGAATATGTATACGTAATGCTACTGCTTACGAAGAGAAAACTTCAATGAGTATGCAGGAAAACCTTTTTGTAATATGTCTCTGCTAGCTCTGGAAGCTTTCATCTAGGACAGACCAACTTTCTGTACATTCTGTAGCGACCCGCCGCTTCATGTTGGGTTTGATTTATATTTATTTTATAAGGTTGAGTCACGAAAGAGTGCCGATTTTTCACACCTGCGCCGTCCTAGCCTTGACATGTTTGTATTACTCCCAGGGAAGGCTTATGTGACGACCTTAGTATCCTTTCATATTGCGGAACTCGACCGTCAGTCTTCGTCTCTATGAGGAAATATACCCACTGACTGTGGATATTGCACGCGTCAAGGAGCGTGTTGAGGACAACTCGTGCACAAGTATGCGTTGAACTGCGGCTCCGTGACTTTTTTCACACTATAAGCGTAACCGCGGCAAAAGGGACGAGGCAGCAGCGCTCCCACTGTTGCAGTGAACTTCGTTGAGACCGCGTTCATGGGTGTGCGAACTGTGCGAGAGCACTACCGACTCGTTCGCGCTCACCGCGGCCACACCCTCAACTGTAAAACAAAGCCACAGAGTCGTTAAATTGCCGTGGGCCTTCAGCCCTGACAGAGCACTATGAGTCGTGCCTTTCAATCCTGTGGATATTGTAAGTTGATAGGGTTGAATGCACATGAGTTCAGTGGGTTGTGAGCATCTGCCAAAGTTTGCTCTCTAAAATTCGTTGTGTCAATTGCCTTTACAAGAGGATGCGTCGTCTGATGCGCGGCCACCCCAAGGTGCACTTCCCTTCATGCTTTTCCTTGATTCCTCCCGACCTACCGTCCATAGAGTGCGAATTTGGTGAATTTGTTCCTTTTTGGAGAATTAGTGGTAATGACAAATTTACCTTAGACACGCAGCTTTTTGCACTAATGTTTTAGGTGCCCACATAAGAGGCTTCCTGATGCTCTAGAACCTACGCCCGAAATTATCTTGGTTCAATTGTAAACATACAAGCGGTGGCTCTTCTCAAAGGCAGAATTTACGATGAAAAGTTAGCTCACTGGAAATAAGGGTAGAGGTGGTTAGTGGAGCAGAGAGAAAAAACCATTTGAAACGGCCCGAAACCCGAGAAATGGGACCCCTTCCTTGCCCGTTGATTTGCGCATTGATGCGACTCTCATCGCTGTGCTCTCTCTGCTATCTAATCACTCGCCACGTATAGACCTGCGGCGAGTGATTAGATAGTCGGTGGGCGTACCCCGCCAACCGCGCCAAGAGTGAGCCATGCTAGATCGCCGAGGTCAAATCTTTCGCTGCCAATTGCGCGTCGGTCAGCACCCTCAGGAGGTCCGCCTGTCTCCCAACTATGCAATTTTCCCCTTCTTTGACCTTCGTTCTTATCGTGAATTCCTCCTTTGAAGATTTGTGACAACTCTGCATTTTGAAATATAATCGATTTTACAGATATTGCTTGCCATCCTGGCTAGGCGGTCAGGTTACGGGCACTCTTCAAGATACGGAAGAGAGGGTGTCACCCTTTACACGCAGTCTTTATTACCTTTATGCTCTCTTCCTTTTTGCTTTGTTGCCTTTTATTTTTGCATAGTACAGTGTATTTTCTTGATGAGTAATGTCAATGGAAAGTGCTCCTCTCCTTTCGTGCATGCTCAAGGGAGAATTTCGCCAGAAGCAATGCGGTTCATCTAAGATTTACAGTTCACTAGAACATACCTGATAGAAAGAATGGAACCACAATGATAAAGTGGTAGCCGAACACAAAAATAACATAGCCCTTCTTCCTTTGAGTATGCTGAAAAAATTTTTGACAAAAAAAAAATTTGATTTTTATAATAGTTTACTCAGTGAGTCTTCGAGGATGCACACTGGCTGACCCTCAGAAGTCTCCCTGTTGGCTCGTTCACATTCAGATGCCACTACCGTCCTCCTGATTAGCGCATTAGGCTTCTCATGGGTGCCAACCTCATAACACTGACACTCTCTGTGCGATAGTCAGACGGCAAGGGGGTGGGCGGGCAGCGGCGCGAACGGTGCGGGTATGACTCTGCTAGGCCGCTAGAGGCATCCATCTTCGCTGCTAAACCTGTACCATACTGCACTCTCAGGAGACCTTTCCATTGGTAACATATATCCGCTTTTTCGACCTCCGACCTTATCGTGGAAACCTCCTTCAATGGAACTTGAATACATGGCGCATCCCACAATGAAACAATCAGTGCCGAAAGCTCGTAATTTTCCCTAATAATAAAATGGTAATTTTTAGACTCTTGCTTCACAAATGGGAACTCATGCTACTACTGGTTTCGTTCGAAACTATCAGGGACGAATATTAGGGGTACGCTCTCTGGTCAGCTTCCTGTTTGAATACAGTAGTAATGTATCAGGTTGTCCAGGACAGAGTTTCCCATTTTGCATCGAATCATTTATAACATTACGCGCGGATACAGAAGCCATGAATTGGAAGAAGGTTTTTCAATCTCCGCGTTGTTGTGCTAAAAGGTATTTCCTAGTGCTTCATTTGGAGACCCTTGGCTTGCTTTCCACGCAATACCTTCGGAGCAAACCACGGTCAGCACGTGCTTTTGTGGAAAGTGCGTACTTTAGGACGAAGGAATACTAGTAATTGTCCAATTTACCCCGCACATTCCATAGAGAAAGAGTACGATGTTGAAAATTATAGTTAGTATGAGTAAGATAGCGAGTAGAACTTCATACAAGTACGGATACGCCTCATGGAAAACTTCGAAATGACCGTCATTGATGAGCGATCGACACGTTTCGTAGAGAACTGAAATTGAGAAAATTCAGCGGAAGCGGAAGTGTTGATACAACTGAGCGATCTTCCAGATCAAATTTGTGGGAATGGCTAATGATAATGGTGGGGTGGCAGCGGTCGATCATGGAAATTTGGATGACACACTGAACTCCTTAAGGAAAACAGAGGACAGCAAATCACTGATAGAACAAAACAAGGACATCATTCCTTCACCCCTGGCATGACGAATGGGGCTCCGGGCGAGCTTATGAGGAAGGTCTTCAGCGAATGCAGTTTCTCATAACGCGTTTTTTGCTATGAGTAGTATGGGGACATGTATGGCTTGGTAGACACTAAACTATAGTTCATTTTTCCTGAGCGGCCTCTGTGAATACCAAAAAAGGGGTTATGAAGTGGTCCGTAGTTCGAATCCTCACAGTGACAATTTTTTTGCATTTTATGTTCGCGCTCCAAAGTTTACGAAAAAGGATGTCAGCGTGAATAGCAGATGTCATATCTATAACTAGGAGCAACAGCAACCTTCATACGTAGATTTTGACTAAAAAACTGGTGGAGAAAGTTGCGATACCAAAACGGCGCCGTTGTAGCGCCCAATGGCGTCATAGCGAATTCAAATGACGTTTACGCTAAAAACTAATAGAATATTCGTAATCAGGACGCCGAATAACCCCTAACCCGAAAGTTTCAGGGAAAATTAAGATTTCGTCCCAACTTCGAACAGTTGGACCATGGGGATAGATCACTAGCCCGTCAGGCTCATTGGTAGATAATTTGGAGGCGACCTCCTTGTCATCTTTCACGGAATGCGAAATCCTTTCCCGTGATAGACAATCGTAGACACTCAAGCCGCGCATTGCGAGAAGGTCACCTCGACTATGGAGCATTTTGTTAGGTTCCTCTTGTCGAGTCGCCAGTGGCTATAGGTGTTCAGTCAGGTTGTAATTTTTGGCTGGTGTGCTACTTCCGATAGCTAAATCTCAGTGCATAAAAGCGCAAGTTGTGTGAGACTTGCCCTGCAAGGGAGTACCTCGGTTTCCGTGGTAATCACTAGGACGGACCCCTCCTATTCCACGTTAGCCCTTCTGCAAGCCTTCCGGGGGCAATTTGTTTATGAGTTATAAAATTTCTACCGATGCACACACAAGTTCGTGAGAGACCGATACGAATTTCGCAGTCGTAGGATCTCAAAACGAACATAAAACCGCATTATATGCATGCGCAGGAGTGCACGATCACAGGAAAATGACAATAGAAAAAAAGGCGAAATTTGTTGGGTAGTGTGGGGGATGAACCGCACAGTGAATACACTCAGCGTAGTTGAGTCATGGGCAGCATGTTCACTAACCAGGGCAGGCTTCCAAGGTAATACGAAGTTATTACGACGGTTTTCTGCATGATATAGGGACACATGCATGGAACACCAAACTATTAGAATTAGCCGCTACGTCGCAATCCACGTTGTCATGGAGTGTTACGCGAGGTATCTTGACTCACATCAGGCGTCAATTGCTCTTTGGAAGGCCCTAGCCACCATTGTCTGACACTATTCGCTGATACTTGTCATGTTATCATGCCGGCACAACTGTTAGGTCGAACACGACCTCATCTAAATGCTACTTTAACCCTTTAGCGAAACTGGTGCATAGCAGAGTATCATACAACTACGGTACTTTCAGAATCGCAGGCTCTACCTCCATACAACACAAACAGTGTCATCTGAACGAGGGCCTTGATGCACAGTCGCACGTTTGAACCGTACCAGTGGCTCGGAGCTCAGCCTTTCTAGACCTCATCCACGCAACTACGAGGTGGCGGAGATATGGTTGTCGTAGGCGGATTAGCGGCCGACATTTCTTCTTTTCGCCTGCGAAAATTTTTGCTGCTGCGAACCTCAAGCCTACTCACGATTAGTATAGACCGAGGGTTCCCACAGCGAAAAAGACCTGACACTGCGAAAAGCATGACAGTCTCTTTCTGTCCTAGCGATCAGAGCCGAGGTGGTACGCATGTTTTATTTGGAATATTGTTGTGGTCTGCTGTGCGGTCCCATTTTGAAATTCTTTTTCCTTTCCGCGACTCATATTAGCTCTTGCTGCTGCCAGTTCTCACCATTACACTTCTACGCAGTGTAGAGCAAGAAGGTCAGTACTTCTTGTGATTCAACGGTTCCTTTTTTGTCCACTTTCGGTATATTTCGCTTCCCCTTATTCGAACGGAATAACCACATCAGTATCATACTGATCCTTATCTACAAACCTCATGCATTACCGGTTAACGGATCACCTGCTTACAATTTCTTGTCTAGGAAGATACGAAGAGTTTATGCGTTCTCGCGGAACTGGGCCTGATTATGGAACATTGAGCAGTTGACATTCAACGACCACTGACATTGGTTTGTCACCTTTATTGTCTGCTTTGAACTACTGTAAATCGAGCATGTACAGAGTTCGCCAACTCTGTCCGACGACAAATCGGCTGAGTTGTCATTATAAGAAGCAGGTAAAATTGTCGCTGGGTGGTCTCATGAAGAACGATGTAGAAGCGCAAAATCAATTGTGGTGGTTATGGTCACGTAATCACCCATGGCCATCTATCATTTTGACGTCCAGAGTGAGCAGCGCCAATGCCATTCACCAGAATCTTCCAAATATAAAAATCAGTGTGAACGTGACATAGTGAATGAATGTTTCGCGAGAATATAAATCCTGCGAGTTTTCCTAGGTGAAGAACAGTTCTGTCAAAACTTCCATGGCTTGTTTATCTGCAACACTGCAACAGCGAGTTACGGGCGTAATCTGTTGAACGTTGTTTTTCGAATACGGTAACATACCATTCGAACGCGCAAAAGAAAACACCCCCCAAAATGAACTCACTCGAGTACTCAAGGCATATTTCAGTGACGACAATGCACAGAACAATAGTACGACCTCTCACCAACATAGCATTTTGTCAATTGAATATGATCGACGGCTATCTTGACTATTATGAGTTTCTCCGATAAGTACTTATCAGAGTTAAGGAGAATATCATTATTCTAGTGGGGTAGAATTGCATGGTGACTGAGAAGAAAAACAGTTCTTTGATTCCAGACTGCTCCAATGAGCCCGCTAATCGAAGCAGGCACTGCAGCATTTGAAGCAAAGGTCTCCACACTGCCAACCGCATGGACTGTCGATGTGATTTATTGGAATGACTGCTCAGTGTTCTTCAATTTGCTATTCCTGGGCACACTTTGAGCTCCATGAACCTCATGCAATAAAGCAGTTTTTCTTCCAGCGTTCCGACGCGTTGACTCAATGATTTGTTCCTCCATATTTCCTATTAGTTTTAGTTATTTTCTATTAATTAGCCTTGGCCCTGTTCCTGTCCTTGCGGCGTTGTCCACTTCTCTGGTGTGTGAACACCATCGTATTGGGCGTCTCGTAAAATGGGTGACTCCATGATAAATCCGTGTCCGAAGAGGGGCAATGTTTTCACTGCGAGGGGGGCAGACCCTCTGAAGGTGTAGGGCTCGATGCACGCTTTGCTGCCAATAGTGCCCTCAGCGCATAAGCAGGGCCGTATACACGCCTAGCGACTGACTATGTCCCAGCTGTCTATTTCTAGCTGCAGTCTCCAGGTGTTTTAGCAGAGAAGCAAAGCAGAGCGTTCACGCTGATGACGCCAGCAACCGATGAGACTCACCGTAACGAGGAAATCAACAGAAAAGGGGGATCCCATTCCACTGGTTGGAGACCGTCTTCGTTGTTTTTTTCATTTCCACATCATTGGCTACCACTTTCACATCCAGCGACAACCATCTTATCCTGCCTGAAGCCGCTCCTCAGCCGTGTTCGTTGAGCTGATCTGAGGACGCTGCCATTATTCGCGATAAGGACATGACCGTACCACCAAGGACGAGTTTTTTTGCAATCAGTGGGCAATATGAGCATATACGCATCTATTAGTTCGCCGTAATCCGCACGCCAGCGCCATACAAGGTTCCGGCAGTGTGGAAAAGAAGGAGCAGAAAATGTCACCGTTTCATTACGCTCCATTTGAGAACAGTGTTTAGCGCGAGCTACCTTGCTAGCCTCCCACTTTTTCCCAATCTCCGTGGTGTCTCGGAAATGCTTCAAGAAATTTGAGGGGAACTACGCGCGCCTCTATTCACACCCGACGTACCAGTAGTACTTAAAACTCCCCTTCTCCGCTAGTCTCTATTCACTTCCCCTGTCTGGGTACACTTTCGGTGCCTCCTTGATGCATTTTTTTCTACTTTGTAGATTCTACCTGTAAGCGAGCCACAGAATTTGTTCTAGTAGGCACCGCCAGCAGAGGACGCTCTGCCATTCGCGAAAGGGTCTCCCATCCATGAGTTGGGACACGGTCCGGTAAACCCATTTCTTCTCGTTTCCTGGGCTATTCGTGAATCGAATTGAAAAATTTTGCCTTCGGCAGTGCCGTTTCGGAGTACGCCCTACTAATCCTATGCGGAGCGCTTCGCCTCCCTGATTGTGCACTTTAGTACATCTAGGCTCATTGCCCCCGCTCATTTTCCACCTTTTAGCCAGGGACCGTCTAAGTAGGGCCTTAATCTGAAATCGTTGGCAACATAACATGCGAACAGAAAAGGGAGGAGACGAAGTGCTTTGTAACTGAGTGCTAGATGGAAAAAACATAGATGGAACAGTGTAGCTGAATGTGCTGTCCGTCTATAGGAATTTCTAGCTAATCAGCATAAAAAGAATGAGGATCAATTTTCAGAAGATTCATGAAGGTACGGCTCCTGCCTGGGACGAAGTGTTTTGCTCACCTTGCAATTGCATTGCTAATAGAGCGTTTCATTTACATTTACACTTCAGCGTTTTAATCATTTACATTTATGTCGATTATTGATCACCAGTTTAGCTCCGCCCGCTACCACGCGCATTGATAACTGACAATGATGAAGCTTTAGTTTCACCGCTAAATTATAGCTGCTTCGTTAAATGTATTACTGTCCGTTGCATAGGCTGCCCATCTTGGCTGTATCTCACTGTTTGATAAGCGCAGTGAAGTGCACAGCTAAAGTGATGATGTAAACAACCACTATGCGTCGAGTATCGAGGTAATTTAGCGGTCGAATATCTCAAAACGGAATGCCTAGTATTCATTATCATATTTATTCGAGCATCCCATTCATCCTCAAGAACTCTAGAAGGTGTAGCGGTCGAAAGGTGTTTGAGTTTACAATTACAACGCTGATGAAATGATATTGAAATGAAAGGCATTATCTACAATCTGCTCTCTATTCTCTATTTCAAGTGCTCTCTACGTTCGTACGCATGTCGTTATATCAGTCGTCATCAGTCGTTATCACTTGGTGACCCCCACCAAATATGTTTGCGTCCCACCCCCTATATCATGTCCCAAAATCAGCTCCTGACGACTGCTGCGAAGCGCACATGAATTTCGTGAAATTTGTATTTCAGCGCCTCTTATCTGCTCTTATCAGTCGTTATCACTTTGTGACCCCCACCAAATATGTTCCCGTCCCACCCCCTATATCATATCTTGAAACCAACTCCTGACGACCACTGGTGCCCGAGCTATGAATTTCCGGTCAGACAGACAAACACATACACACACACAGACACACACACACAACCGCTTAGCCGATTATATATAGGGGAGGCCAAAAACAGAGACAGCTTCACTTCAAATGTTCAACCAGCATCAATCAACAGCCTCGCCCCCTTTGCTAGAATCAAATCGACTGAACCCAACTTAGTATTAAAGAGCACACTCTAATCTATCTAAATGTCACGTGACAGCCTTCTGCACCGACTACATCAGAAGATTTTCCCACGGAAACATGGTTCACGGTACGAGCTCAACGAGGTCGTCGATGTACCATAGGCCATTACGACCTCCCCGAAACGCTGGTTAAAAGCGGTCTTGCACAGTAACAGCTAGTGTCTCCTAGAAGTTATTCACCATCTAATCAATTGAAGAAATCATGTAGCAGCTTCAGGCCGGAGCGATTACAGCAAGCCTCGTTGAGCTCGACGGTGACGACAGATGACGTCATATTTTGAAGACGGTGGAGGCAGTGAAAAAGGGCCTACTTCTGCTTACGTGGGAACATCTTAGGAATATTCCGCCATAAAACTCTCATTAACATCGGCGCCCTGTGCGACAAAAAGTTCGATGATGTGCGCCATAGGCAAAGTGTCTCTTTTTTTTGGCCACCCGCTGTCATCGTCAGCATTGGGAGAAAGCTGCAACAATGAGGACAGGATGAAAGGCTCAAGTATCAGCCCTCGACTAATACCTCGGAAAAGCAGTACCTTATTTTCAATGAAATTACACCCAGTGGGTCGTATGGATATTGTGTGGGTGGAGCTAATAGATCTAAGGGTAGGGGCGGAGTTATGTCGTGCCTTCCATGACCAGGTGGCAGGCTTTGTGCGATGCACACGCCATTCAGGCGTGATACCCTTCCTTATCAACCGAATCATTTTCAGACGGCAATGACTCGAGTAGAAAGTGTCTGATTAAACTTACTATGTATACGTGGGAAGGAGGAAGTAATCTAAGTGTCTTACCATTGCTTCCATACATATTCCGGGTCTCATAGTAAGGGGGAGCTTGGGGAGAAACAGTGCATATCGATCGTAAAAATAGGAAACTCATCCTATTTTTCCCAGAGTAACCAATCTCTGGAGGGTGTGTGAAAGTGGAAACAACAAAGGCATCCTGGGGATTTCTTTCAGTCAAAAACTGAAATTTCTCTAGGCGGCAGCAACTGTGGGACCATGGGACCGCATGTTGGATGAGACCTCATTTTTTCCTAAAACTAAGGTTCAGGTATCTCCCACATTTCCTTGTTATCACATATAATTTTACGCAATTACCTTTCAAGAACATAATTCATAGGTCATCAGTTTGATCAAAACGGCTGATCCATGAGCCTTTGGCGCCAGTTTCCATCAACTGGGGGTCATTTGGACTCCCACAGCTCCTATTTCGAGGCGGTCTCCCTGTAACTAACAGTAAGTTTTTTTTTACCCTGTTTTAAATTCCAAATCTAGCGATTGGACGGATCTTCTATTCAAAATATTTTAGAGTTTCTTTTCTAGAGACCAAATTTGATGTTTGTGAAATCGGTTTTGTTGCTGTCTGTTCTGTGTCTAAGGGCTAATGAAATCACTATAAATGACTCTACTAACTTCCTCACTAGCTTAATGGGTAAGTGGGCTAAAACTTTCAAGAAGTTGTGTGGCTAATCAATTTATTCAGGATCCTTTCGTGGCCCAAATGCGATCAATATAACCCAATTCTTGTCCACGTTTCAAATGCCGGCTTGCATGAAGCAGTGCCTGCCAGAGATTGACGGTCTGCTCAGTGCTTTGTCGAAGAGCAACGACACCAAAGACATGGCCAATATTTGCAGGTATGAGATATTTCGCGGTCAAGTCTACTTGGCCTTTCCGTTTTTTACAGTGTAAATTTTTGGTGTTAGAAGAAACTGTAGCTGTAGGGAGGGGGCTCGCGATGCACTAGTGCGTCCTGACAACAGTAATCTCACTGGGAAGAAACCTAGTCATGAGTGAACCGCTGAGCTTCCTCCTGCTGCAAAAAATAGCGGTATTGTTGTTTCAGCGAAAGAGAATTAGTGACTATGGGGATCACAAGGCTCTATACAAGTGGGGTGGGCACGCCCAGCTTTTCACGCATGTCAAGTGACTGCCCTCACCCCCACCCCCTAGATTGGCTACACTCCCCCTGGCTCACGAATTCCCGATTCTCGTGACAGGCAGCAGTCCCACTTACATACATTTCTGTTCAAAAAATGCGGCGTGCCCACCCTTCTTGTACAGCACCAAGAAGAATATTTTACACGGTATTTACCGAGGCTGTTGTGTGCTTTATCGAAGAAATTTTACACGTCTACACTCACGGATATTAGTGATGTTCAACATCACGTTCATAATTGGTTCTGCAAGCTAGTAATACTTCACTTCCTACGGTTGAAAAGAGATGACCCCTTCGTGACCCTTCTTGTAACAGAAAAGCATGGGACGAAAAAGGTGAGGGGAGAAGAGGGTGTATATCACTTCTATGTACTCCTGAGGCGAGTCACTTCAGATCAGAGCATCTTTGATTTGCTTG
>MU872974.1:0-12278 GCA_036418205.1 Ostertagia ostertagi | reverse complement strand
TAACTGTTCTCTGAAGCGCTCGCTTCCGCACGTGAACGAAGTTCAAGGAGGGTTCCACGAGAAGATCGAAAATCGAAGAAGGGGAAATTACCTAGTGGAAACTGGCGGAACCCCTGAGGCTGTGGAACCGATACACACAGCGATGGAAATTATCCAGCGATCTACCATGGCCTCCCCGCGGGCCTTATTGGCGCTACCGCCCACCCCTCGCCGTCTGGTTCTAGCCGCCTAGCAGAGAGAGCGGTTTAGCTTGGATGCGGTCAGCACCAAGAAGACACAAATCAAAGGGTAAAAGGGGTCACAAATTTCGGATTCTGAATGTATTTAGTTTTCCTCCATCCTGTATACAGATTACCTATATTTCGATTTCTAGTGGGCTGCCTCCTGATCGCAAGTCCGCCTTTGAGCTGCCGGCACACAACTCTGTGAACCTAACACCACCTGTGCACACAACACTGAAAAGTGCAAGAATTCACCTACCTGCCAAAGTGCATTCCACAGACCATTGTTCCACCTGGTTTTAACACCCGACGAAGTTCTTTACAAATATCAAACATATGGTCTTGATGAATAAAGTAATAGAGATCGACATGGAAAATGTGATTGAACACCGCAGGAGGATACGGTAAATCTCGCAGGTCAGGAGCCTACAAAAAGCAAAAGCAGCGTGAAAGTTTCCTGCAGCAGGGAAACAGCTCTTACGTGATCTAATTGAATCTTTGTCGTCTCCGCCAACTCGAGGACAAATCGATGCCGGGCACAATCCTCCATATACGAAGATCGATCAATTCCAAAGACCTGAAAAAGGAAAGCCTCACTGGGCCATTCATTCAGCTTTCTCATGCGAAGTTTCATGACCTGCACTTTCACAAGCTCAGCTATCACAAGAACTCCAAACCCTTGAAAAAGGGACGAGGAGGTGACAGAAGAAGGGGAACCAGCAAGCAGTACAAAAGGTGGAATTTTCGGATGTCTCGCGATGAAAACGAGTTTATCGACTCACCGCACCATCCCCGTCCACCACTCGATCGAAACAGTACTGTAGACCGTTGCCACGACCGTATCCAAGTTCCAAGATGTTGTCATCTGAAAAATCCTCAAAATATTATGTTATCACAGCTCATGAACACCACTCCAACCCGGTCTAGTTTTGTTTGAAAATCTGCTTAGGGTCGTAGCCCATGACTTGAAGAAAACTTAACTTCTGTTAATATCAAAGCGGACAACGGCAGTAAGGCAATGGATCCTACTTACTAAATATAAAGCACTTCGTCCGTCAGTTCGTATGTTATGAATTCGGTATCTGAAAAGTTACCTGGAGACACTGGGTCAAGCTTGGGGCAGGTGGACCATGGCTGAAGATGTACGAAACACAAATAAGCCAGGAGCTCGCCCACGGTGACGAGGGAGGGGGTGGAGCGCCGATATTGGCGCCGCCAAGGGCAAAATTTTCTGATTCGGTTCCAGGATGCTAAGGATTGGGAAAATTGGGTGAAGCTGTGCACCGTGTTGCTAGGTCGTAAATGGGGAGCCCACTCGCCATGGGTGGAACGTTCTCTCAATGGGAGATGCTGAGTGGTGCAAGAAGCCAAAGTGATGCTATCCTGGGAGTCAGTCGAAGTTTACGAGAGGTCGCAAGAATATCCCAGAGTGCTTTGATTCAATTCAAGAACTCCCGCGAAACTCAACCGAAGAATAGAGGGCGACGGCTGGTCTCAACATACTTCGGGACCAAGTTCGACGTGGGGAATGGTGAACAAAAGTTGTAAAGGCGGCAGGTACTAAGAGAGTGTGCAAGATTTTTCAGGAAACAGGCACAGAAAATCGACTGACATGATAACCGCCAAAAACGTCACGGTGAGGCGGGAATACACTTGACGCACTGCGCAGGACAAGCTATGCGTGTCAGCAATCGACAACTTTGATCCGGAGACGCGGAGTGTCTCTGTCGTCAAGTTGTATCTGCGCATACGATGAACAGCGAGGTTCTGCCCGGAACTGGTGAGTTGTCCAAAAACATTCAGGTTATGCGTGAATAGTCCACACGATTAGCTTTCAGGCCCTTTTTTTTTTTTTTTTTTTTTTTTTTTTTTTTTTTTTTTTTTTTTTTTTTTTTTTTTTTTTTTTTTTTTTTTTTTTTTTTTTTTTTTTTTTTTTTTTTTTTTTTTTTTTTTTTTTTTTTTTTTTTTTTTTTTTTTTTTTTTTTTTTTTTTTTTTTTTTTTTTTTTTTTTTTTTTTTTTTTTTTTTTTTTTTTTTTTTTTTTTTTTTTTTTTTTTTTTTTTTTTTTTTTTTTTTTTTTTTTTTTTTTTTTTTTTTTTTTTTTTTATTAAAACCGTGAAACCCTCTAGTTCCCCACGGGAGATAGCGTTCTACTCACCGCCGACAGTATCAGAAGATTGCAACGTGGGGCCGACCATTTATCATCCCAGCGAAAGACATGCCAGATAGGCTTGTGCGTCGATAGCGCACTCTCCAAGGGCCTATCAGAAGGGTCTGCCTCAAGGGCGGTTATACGAGGTTATACTTTTAACGCTATTCTCCTTTAGGCCGATGTCAGACTTTGCGAATCGCGCGATTCGCTAGCGTCTGCGGTCGCGTCGCGGCCAGTGAATCACTCAATTGGCTGGTACCGCAACGCGACCGCGGACGCTAGCGAATCGCGCGAATCGCTAGTAGCGAATCGCGCGATTCGCAAAGTCTGACATCGGCCTAATACTTCTTGTTATGATGAAGCGGCTCGAGGAGGGACCGCTTAAGACCATTCTTTACGCAAACAAATCGCCTTGACAGTGAATAGCAGAGAAGAGCTTTATGGCAAGAAGCAGAAATGGTAGGAAGTGCTGGTGGTTCCAGCTAAATGTGCAGAAGACCGAGAGCCTGAACTCTGGAGAGAACACAGAGCCGATCATGGATGGCCATGCAAAGAGCATTAAAAGAGTGGAGAATTTTTCTGGATCGATTATTACGCCGTTGATGGTGGTATGAATCACGGTGGATGAGGCGAATGAAGGCTCGGATTGAAGCGGAATGGATGAACTGGATAGAGCCCACTAGGACCTCTGTAATCGAAGGTATTAACACCTTGACGACAGCGCGGCAACTAGGTTTGCCGCGTTTTGCACGCCGCAATGGACATTGTGGCAACTATAGTTGCCACACCCTTTACATTCAGTTTTTTCTTGAACGCGCCATTTCTTCCCAGGTTTTTTGTGTTCATTTTCTAGGCCATACCACAACATAACCAAGAACCACGCGGCTTATAGAATGATCATGCTTATAGAATGACCAAATATTCTTTAGTTTGGCAGAGGTTTTTCGGACCGGACGAAAATATCCGTTCAGTTCATTCCTCATTTTCTCTTCATTAACACGAACATGTAGATAAAAAAGAATATTAGAAGTGAGTACAAAGCTACTCGTGTGGCAAGATATGTGTTTTTACCGAAACAACCACGTCCAAAATAATTTTGAAATCACTAAAGCAAAAGTAAGTGAAACTTGCCTTTTCAATGCTGTAACACATCATTCGACCGCACTTTCACATGTGTACCTTCCAATAAGTTTGACACACCGAATATCAGTGAAAACATTTTGTCGCATCGAAGTATTGCGTATTTAAAGCTCAAAATCCACAGATTTGTTGTGAGGCGGCGGCGCTCGCAGAACCGCTCTGGTCCCACGCGGCCAAAAATGCCAAAACGCGCGATGTCGTCAACGTGTTAAAATAAATGTAGGAAGAGTACGGGCAGGGTCAACATCCGTTGGACACAAAGTCAGTCCAACGAGGAGGTGGGGCCGGGTCGTAATTTAGTGGGTGCGAGCAAGGGGGTCGGGGGTAATGCCGAAAATTTTGCCGTTTCACATTTCGAGATGAATACGGTCGCTCACGGGTGCGGTCTGGAGGAAAGTAGGCGGAGCTGCTGGCAATCAATCCGTAGTAGAATCGCTCCATGATGGCTCCGATGGCAAGGCCGGTGATGGTGGAGCGCATGTTCGTGGAAATGCTTAAATCCTGAGGGGGGGGGGGTCGTGGATCGGGCCTGGCTATGAAGCAGGAGCGGGGGTCGTAAATTATCCGCATTGGTTCAACGTGACGGTTGACCCCGGTATCGGGCAGTGATAAAGCCCGCGATGTTATACGGCAGCGAATGAAGGCTGGGCAAGAACCATGAAACCATGATATCACTGAATAAAAGCCAGGCAGAAGATAGGCCGAAATGACAGAACCAAGTGGCGACCGACGACCAACAAACAACGGACCCTGCGACTGCGCAAGACTAATGCTAGGGAGATGAAGACGAAGAAGGAGGGTAAAGAAAGGTGACTATACTCATCACACCATCCCTTCTCACCGATTTTCGAGTTACTCGGGGTGGAATTTGAGTAAGTCACGAGTATCGGCGATACTATTCACACCAGACAGAAGTTGACGAAAAGGTTCGTACTTTATACAGGCAGAGAACGGCTTCAGTCTGGCCAGGATTTTCTCGTCTTTGACGGCCAATCGTGCGGGCAAGTGTGACAAGAAGTCACTACGCGGTTTTGTCACGCTACTTATATTCAAAGCTTATTGCGGCAAAGGGAATTACGGCACATGATCCCAGCGAAAACTGCAGCGCGATCGCGAGTATATGGGAGGCCACATATGGGCTCGCAGTTTCAAGAAGAATGGAGCCGAACCACCCAGGCCGATGTCAGACTTTGCGAATCGCGCGATTTCGCTAGCGTCCGCGGTCGCGTTGCGGTACCAGCCAATTGAGTGATTCACTGGCCGCGACGCGACCGCAGACGCTAGCGAATCGCGCGATTCGCAAAGTCTGACATCGGCCTAAAACTATTGGATATGGCCTGGCAGCACCGCGCATGCCCTACAAATATTCCGTTCCAGCTCGCTAGAGTGGGATCGCGCACTAGATGTTTTCGCTGCGGGATTCTATTTTGTGTTCCCTAGCGAGAAGTTGATTGAACAATAGCGCAGACCTTCGCTCGGTGACTTTCTCGGCCGCGAGGCCACAAAGCGGAGTGCAGCAAGTTATCACATTCCATAGGGTTCCATTATTGTTGTTGATACGACATTCACGTCTGCCCCTCATGGTCTTCAACAGGCTGACCCGAATCTGGCGTTGACCGTCCGATTTTTGACCGATTGCTGTTGATACTTTCCTGTACATCTGTTTTTACCAAATAAAAACGCCCTGACAAGGGAGGTTTTTCAGGGCAAAGTGTGCGCTTTTTCAAAACGGTTTTGTGCATATTGTAGGGACGCATGCAGGGAACGCAAACACAATAAGGGTTCGATCCCCCGTGGCGACTAAATTTTGCATTTGGGTTGGCGCCTACGGTTTGGTGCCAAATCGCGCTAAATATCAAAATCAGATGTCAAATTCATCGTCAGGACCATTTTGAAGCCAACAAGTGGCCGCCAACCTTGATTGCAAAATTTAGTCGCCGCGGGGATTGAACCATCAAGAGTATTATTCACCACTTTTTTGGTACTACTAAAACCGTTCAGCGAAAACGAAACATGGTTTTGTGGTCCATACATGCGTCCCTACAACATGTACTAAACCGTTTCCAAAAAGCGCACCTTGCCTCTGAAAGACCTCTCTCCTGGTAGTGAGAGAACAACCACTGTTCTGTAGTCAAAGGTTCTCCACCAATGGTGGACCACTTTTCGACTGAATATTTCGAGAGCTGAAGCTTGCTCATCTGGAAATCATTCAGCATTCGAGAAGTAACAATGTCCACGTCGAAGCGTAGTTCTTTAATTGCATTTCATTTCCAAACGAAATTGAGGTCTCAATATATAGGGGGCATATGGCGCGACAGACGACCCAAAGTATCCAGATTTACTTAATTAGTAGCAGAAACCAAAGCCGATCACGCATCGCGGAGGGATTTTCTATCCTACGCAAAACACTGGATCTTCCGCCAGAGCGACTTAAACGTGCACACGTGCGCGTTGAGGATGAGACACGAAAATGATTACGGTTAATTGATACAACTTGAAAAATGACCCAAGCGGCTTCCCACCGGGGTACAGTTCTGGTCACAGGGAGTGGAGTGGTATAAGAAAACTGACGTTGCTTTGATGCGTATTGGATATAAGACCTGTTTGAAGGAGGTATAGACAGCGAAGATTCTGTTATAGTGCGCTTGTCTCCCAGACAGCACAACAAAACGCTGAATTGCCTAGCATCACGGTTGACAGATGTCCGGAGACCCTTCCACCGCAGTTGTCCTCTACCCGTCTGCGCTCTAGCCTTCGTGACAGAGAGCATAGGGAGAAGTCCAAATAGACACGTAACCGGGGTTCAAGGCCTACTTCAAGACATCCTCTTCGCGTCACATTGCGGGGCACAAGCAAGAACCGAACTTTTGTATTATTGAAGTAGGTCTCCGGACATCTGTCAACCGTGAGGCTAGGCAATTCAGCGTTTTGTTGTGCTGTCTGGGAGCTCTCACACAAGCGCACTATTACAGAATCTCCGCTTTCTTTACCTCCTTCAAAAGGCTTAGTCCCACTACCACAAGAACGTCTGCTTTTACTTCGACACCCCCTGGATGACAAATGCCCTGTAACCATTAAAGAAATAAAACCATAGCGGAGAAGAAAATTACCTTTTCCTATGTTGAGGCTGTCGACGACAGCTCTGTTTAAAAAATCCGTTTTCCTAGCACAGTATTTTGTCAGGACGTAGCCCGTCATAGATTTCACAGGAATCGCATACTGAGAGAAAATGTTAATTTTTTGACGTCCAATCAGAAATTAATATTGTATCGAAAAAAGAGCACTTGTCAATCAATAGCTTGAATCTCTTTGGATACACAGTATTAATCTCACTTGATTAGCGATGTCGTTCAGAGCAAGGGTGAAAAACTTCCGTAAATATTTTGCCATACAAAACCTTAACAAAACAATAACTTATGCCATCGGAGAGTAACATTTCATGAAGAAAATAAAATTAGGGGAAACCGTGAACTCGGCCGAAATCTGATCACACCCAAATAAAACTCTTTCATAACAATATTATGACGACAATGAATGAGAAACAAAAACAAATCTCCGAAACACCCAAAGAAATCCATTTCAAATAACTAATAAGTAGATGCACGACCCAAAGACACCGATAGTGGAGAGTATATCACAATGAAAAAAATCTAAGTATACATGAAAGGATTATATTGAATAGTGAAGACAATTTTTATTAACAACAACAATAATTACTAAGAGCTACTTGTTATAGGGTTAAGCAGTGTATTTTTTCTCCGTTGTGGTTTCGGATGACCAAGGGAATCTGAAATTACAAAAATAGACCGAAAGTAGCAGACGCGATGTCGATTCAAGAATAGCTCGTCCAAACTAGAATGCTAAGAAAAAAGGAGATGGAACCAAATGAACTTCTAAGGAGTTTCTCGGGATTCTAGTTCGATTCTAATCATTTTAAAGCGACTACTCTACATTGCCTCCACACAACCGCTTCTTCGACCCAAAAAAGAGTGCAGTCAAAATATTCATTGTGAAAAAGCATACGACATCACCAAGACGTCACACACACGCACCACAGATTTCCTCGTTATCACAGATAATTAAGGTGCAAAGGTGACCGTAACTAAAGTGAGGCCACAACCTTCTCAAGATCACATAAAGTACATGTGCAACTAGTAATTGACGAAAACATAAAAAGGAACATGAAATACAAGCAACAAATAAATTAATGTTCAAGATTTTCTCATAAGCGGCCCTCCTCAAGATACCATCCAATACAAAGAAATTTCCTCATCTGCAAAGCCGAATATGCGAATGTCCCAAAATAGCTGAGCATAGGCAAGCTTATGGTCCAAGGGTGAGCCAACGTCGAGGATTCATCGACACGCGGAAGGAGATCGCGTTTTATGAAATCCTAGTGGATCTCCGGCACAACTAGGAAAGAACTTAGTGAGGTGTAGATTCCCGATACCGAAATTTGGAAAGTATTACGGGAATTCCCAACAAAAGAGGTCGTCAGTGGAATCCCAACTGGAAGTAGAGAAGGGGAATATCGGCTCACAAATCTCCTCGACGAATGGCTCATCTTGCTTTGAATGAGCAGATACGATGCGGAGCCATAGCTATCCTCGCCCTCAGACAACTACGGCTATATGTTGTTCCACATACAAAGACACACATGCATAGACGTACAAGGAGAGGATATTATATAGCCCCAATTCATCGCACTTTGCTCCATTACATAGCTTCACAATCCCGCGGTAAAGCGTCAAGTTTGCTAGCATTATGAGGATAAGACGCAATAAGACGTAAACATATCGACGACGTATGTGGAGCCAAAATCGCTATGAAAAAAGACACGGGGCTTATACGCGCTTCTAATTAAAAATACTCTTTCAAACGCTAATGGATTCGGCCTGCAAAAAATATTATACAAGGCTGACTATGTTCAGGCTTTAATGACAATGGACTTAACATTGCGCGCCTGATATGAATCATCTCGTCTTTGGATAACACCTTCAAGAATGGTGGAGGTCATGAACGCCACTGTACCCTAGGTATGAAATGGGCAAAGGTATGAGAGCATGCATTTGAGTGAGCAACTAAGGTGCAGCTTACCCCCCTCTCCTTTCGTTCTGCTTGAACGAAACACACTTTTTGGCATATAGAATAGGCCTACGGCATTGAAAATTCCTACATAGCACCGGTAAAGAGAAAGACTGAAAGAAAAATGCATGCAAAACGAGACGAAATTCACAGTTTATAGTCGCTGTGATAGTAGAACGTCTTCCAGAATTTTGATCGATTCCGTCGATATTTACAATAGGCGAGCACGATTACTACTCCAATCACTGATAACCATACAAAGAAGAATTGTGATCGGCCGTTGTAAGCCAGACTTTCTGAAATACAGCAACATATACAAATTAAAATTTAGGGATTTCATCAACCAGTTTTGTTGCATAAGGTAAGGTGCTGTCATGCTAACGATTTCTCGACCCTTGTACACCTTACATTACGTTTGCGCTCAAAAAGGGTACCGTTGCATATCTGGAAGGTAAAATGTCAAAAAGTAACGAGGAGTTCACCACCACAACCCTTTTTTGCTTCAGATTTGTGTAGGATCACGGATGAACCCCATCTGCTTCAAAATACTAGTAAAGATGGAATCCATGACTAACGCTGTCATCTAAAATTTCTCAAACTCACCATAGCCTTCGATATCTTTCCACTCCCTCTGTGGACTTGCATCCCACACCTTTCGTAACCGTTCCTCCGTTTCCTCCATTTTATCAACCTGTTAAGAAGTAAATTCACGGAAGAAATAAAATACAGCCAATGTACGTTACCTGTTTCCATTGTTTGTGAACAGAATACTTATTGGATTTTACGATGACGAGCTCTGCAACGGCCTGAGAGGTTCCATAGCCTTATATTCCGATATCAATATGTAGGCAGGTTGACCCTTATATATTAAACGATTTTTAATTGTGCTCAGGATTTAGACGAGTAGTAAACGAAAAACAAAATATGAGAGGATTCAGCGACGAGCGAGTCTATACACTGAGTCCTAACCTGCTCGCAACACGTGTGTAGATAGCGAATTAACCCAAACTTAGAGTAGTTAACGATTGCCAGCCATTATTAACACATTTAACCAGTCTAATGAAAGACGAAGTAGCATCACACTGGTTATTCGTCACGACATTCCTAATTAATTAATAGTGATCATCTACTTAGTCCTACCCTCTATGCCCTCGTATGGGGCTAGAAATATGTGACCGGAATCTACTTCACTCATAAATTCACGTTTAGTCGAAACCAGTAATCACAAGCACAGAACCCCATATGTACAAAATAATGAAATTTGACCTACGCTCTTGAATGAACTAGCATAGTCACTTGATAGAAGAATTAGTGGTTATTTCAAATTACATGTAATACTTCGGTCAAACATAATCAAGAAAACATCTTGACAGCCATACCTTTTGTACCCAGATTTGTGTCTTGCCGAAGATCGCTATTAGTTAGCTCAAACTAAAACTTTGAAAATTTCCGTCTTCAATCGAAAAACCGGAAGGTGTCATACTTTTGCGGAACCACACTATGTTCCTAAAGCAAAAATCGGTGAGGATCGTGACATAAATTAATACACCAGACATAAATTTGTTTGATATGAGATAAAATATTTTACGTTACAGAAACAGAAAGAAACAAGGATTATGTATGAACTCCCATTAGTCACTGATGGCGGAAGTCGTGAGGTGAATGCGCTGTATCATCGCTTCGGTATCCGATAACCGCCTAGCTTTTCCATAATTTCTACCTCGTTAGACAAGTTCATGAACTCGCCAGAACCACATTACCATTTCTTCTGCAAGTTATATTCCTACAGAAGTGCGGTAAACTAGACTCACTTACATATTCCTACAGAAGTGCGGTAAACTAGACTCACTTACAGATACCACTTACAAAATCTTCAGAACATCAACTAACCTTTCGTAGACACCTGTAGCAACTTGTGTCTCTTGGCCTCGTTATCGAAGTTCTTTGCACATTCACCGCAGCTCAAGAAATGGAAGATAAATTGATGGAAAGGCTCCATCACTTCATTAACTGGGTTGAATGACGGGTCTGAAGATTTAATACATTTTGAGCAAACTGCTATTATTGGTACGTTTGTTTATTCCACTCAACCACTCGAGTCACTGTTCACTTCGAGAACTCACTCTTTTCCTCTGTTTTGTAAGCTTCAACAGTGATCGCATGAGCCATGGTCCATAGCCCACATGTGTAGCCTCTCAAATTAGGTTTCGAACCAATGCAGGCTATCCATTCTACTTTCTCCGGTATAGGATTGCCAAGAGCGACCTAAATCACGAATCTACGGCTGTAGACATAACGCAGGGATAACATAAACAAAAAAAGTGGCAGGTAAACAAACACTTAATCAGGTGCAGTAAAAAAAGAGGAAGATATGTGTAGCCCAAAAACCATGAATATTCTCACTTGG
This sequence comes from Ostertagia ostertagi, assembly GCA_036418205.1. Lineage (NCBI taxonomy): Eukaryota > Metazoa > Nematoda > Chromadorea > Rhabditida > Trichostrongylidae > Ostertagia > Ostertagia ostertagi. Next base: position 1,274 of record MU872974.1, on the reverse strand, counting down.
ATCTCCTGAAGCTTTTTAGTCCAGTCCTCAATTGCTAGACTGTCTCCTACGGTCCAGATCCATTCATTTACTCGATAAAGGAATCGTCGCATTGGGGTTGTACCGGGTGCATACTAGAAATAGGGAGCTGCTTCAGTCAGAAAACAAAAAAAGAGATCATTTAACTAACTTTGGACAAGGTTCGCAACCACTGCTTCAAAGCTACTAGGTGCTCGCCATCGATAACTGCTCGGCGCGGAATTTCCTGATAAATAACCAATAAGCAATGTTCTACGAACAAAAAATCATTAAAATTCCAATTGAATACCTTGAATAACATGTAACTAATGGTGCTCTTCAAATCAACAAGCTGCACTTGATACTGCGTCATGTCCACGTTTGCAGTCGGAGCTGGTGCCTGAGGCTCCACACCAACAGCCTGGAAAAAGTACATGAGGAACGAGAAATAAAATCGATAAAAAGTAGAGATACCTTTTCAGGCGCTGGGGGGATTGCGTTTGCGTCGGATATAAACTCGTTAATTTTTTCGTGGGCTTCAAACCAAGTCACTTCGTTTCTGAAATATGCATCAACATCGCCTGCAGCCCAAGTATAGTTGAGAACCCTGGATTCTAGCGCTAACACTCCAGGAATTCACAATCACATGAGTGACACATGGTCCACTTTGCTCAGATCCCGAGGAAATCAAAGACTACTCACGAGCTGCTCCAAACAGGCGCCGATTCACCACGTTTGAAGAGAAGAACCTTGCCATTAGAATCAGCACCTACATGTTTAACAACATCGGGATGCTGTGGTCGAACCAAAACCATTTTCACATTTCGATCGTTGTGGAAATTGATGATCAACTTAAAATTACGCACATTATAATACATCGCAACAATGAAAACGATAGGCTAAAAGCATTGGTGACTGATTTGATATGGATCAATGCGCTTAGTTTGTGTGATGTGGTAAAACTGCTTTTTGAAGGCAACAATGAGCTGATACTGTTGAAATGTGAAGGTAAAGGTGTCATATGGTGCATTTTTGAAAACCCAAAAGAAATGCCGAAAAACTCCGAGAAGTGGGAGCCTGTTTTCGTCCAAGAATGGACGAGTTTACCGCTAGCATTTGGATCGGTCTGGTGAAGTTGGGAGAGCCCAAGGTGCACCATGTCTATAGAAGGATTCTCACAACGACCTCAATAAGGTCGACTCCTCTGAGAGAAAATGCCGAGCCCACAGACTGATGAAGCAGAAAGTAAATATGTAGACAGAAAGGTGAACTTTGAT
>MU872973.1:2289-16111 GCA_036418205.1 Ostertagia ostertagi | reverse complement strand
GTAGCTCGAAATAATTTGCAATCTTCTTTGATCTTGTGGGCAACAAATGAAGACTGAAACCGATGCAGTAGTATGTAGTACTGAAAAATGCCACTATGGGCAGTTTTATTCAGATTTACTCTAAGGTTACAATGAAACTAAAGTCCGAAACAAAAATCTGATCTAGATAAAAAATAATCCGGTCGAATCCCGAAAATCCCAAAAATCACTACCCTTCAGTTCTCGTATTTTTGCCATCATAGAGCGGCAGTCGTAGAGGAGTGGACTCGTTGCTAGCGCTTGGTGCCATCGAGAGATTTATGACCAGCTTTTAACGCCAGCTGCATTCCACATCGCTCTCAAATCTTTGCCACATTGATCAATAAGAACTGCAAATTCGAGAGAAATGGATAGTTTCGAATTTCTACGTTTAGAGACGCCGACCTATAGCTGCAAACAAGAATGAGATAATTCAGACAGCCAGAATACAAAAATAGAAGAAAAAAAAACGAAACCAAGGCCAATCAGATCCCACCTCCATGTAAAATTTCGGGTTGTTTCCAGGAAGGTAATGGAACACGCACAAGACTGACCAGATTGGTGGCTTTTCCTGATTGCAAGTGTAAAGTCTGCTTTTCTGCATATTTCTAACCCCTGCTACACTTTAGTGACCGAGTGAAGTGGAACACCGGCGTAGCCACTACGACTTACTTCACTAACTGTCAGGCTAGCTCACCACTGGCTGAGCTCACCACTGGCTTCCATTCTGTCGAATTGTTCACTAGAATCTCCCGTTCGAAAACTCGCCCGAATGCAAGCCTTGACCTTAACCTTATTAATGAACGTGGAGTGACTCTAAGCCAAAAGTCAGTGCGGAGTTTACACTTTCAAACGCCAGTGAAACTATGAAAAAAGTCGAGCGCCTGGCTCATCTCCAAATGGATCGCTTAAAGCTAGATCCCAAATTTGTCCTCACACCATCGACTATCGGCACCGTTGTAGGTCGAATTGTTCCTTGCCACCTACACTACCGCGTTGATTTTCTAACAGTCGCTCATTTGCTCTCCCTATCGCCTGCCGGTGCCTTGGTGGAATGCACCACGCATTCCGCCTTCATTCGGAATCGCGGTGACATTTGAATGCCTGAGAAGAAGGCATTTTTACAACCAGCTGGTGGGCTTACCACAGATAACCAACTTTTCCCAATCTACCTACATATGTTGTGGCCTTATGCGATTCTGTGACATGAATCTCTAGCTATCATGTATACACTTCAGCTGGACTATGAACTGCTCCATGCTCTCCCTTTGACTGCTCACTGCTCTCCATTGTTAAGCATGAAAACAAGTTGCCTGACTGCCGTAGTCCACAGGTTCTCACTGCCTAGCAATTAATTTGGTTATAAGGATAGGAGAGCGAAAGTGTGTAGTGGCAAGCTCATACACCGCTCAGAAGGTAACCAATTAAGAAAGAAAATCATTATAAAACGAAATAATTAAAAATGGATTCAATTCGCTCTTTAGACCTTGTTCGTTTTGCTCCTTGACTCTTTTGACTTTACGGAGATAATCGACCAGCGAAGGTCTTGCTGGGAAGGATGAAACGCTGGCTTACTTGTTGGCGGCCCCGTGAGTCGCTGTGTCCACCAAATAGCATTCAAAATGGCGCAACGATTCTGAGTGAAAACAAAGTGCATGGCCTATACCAAGAGGAGACGAATGCAGAATGACAACTGCTGAATGCTTTGTTCTTATGCTTAGTGAAAAGCCCATTTGATTTGTTCTCCTGTAAGCCAGCCGTTGGAAGAAGTGTTCCCTCTATTGAATCAGTCAATATCTACTTTCATTGAAAACACAACACTCCGACACGTGTTGTGTTGTCCCCCACGACAAAGCTCTGCCATCAACAAAACATCAATCAATATATCGATTTTCGGCCATACAGTTTATCAATGCATTTCAGCTGCAACAATCAATGTAAGTTTTCCAAAGAAACTCATGGAAACATCGAATCAAAATCGAAATCAGTCGAATAAAGCAATGACGAACTACATGAAGATTATAAACAACAAAAAGATTTCAGTTTGAAAAATTTTCCCAGGAAAATTCAAAGATTTAGGCGGCTGGACAACCGTGTCCTCGTTCTCCTTCCTTACATTTGCAGTCAGCGTCCTTCATACGGCGTTCGGTGATATCCCGTCCTTCAGCTGTTCTTACCGATCACACATAGGCATCCTAAATCGCTTATTGAAATCATTCCAGAGAGTTCGTAATCGACTGATATCGATTTCGTGAGAGCCACCTTTGGGTCGTGGGAAGCAACCCTCTTTGAGTCCCTTGAACTTGTTGTGCAGCTCATCAAGCACTGCCGCATAGTTGGCCTGGGCACGTTCTCTGAAAATCATAGAGCTTCAATTGAAGCGAACAGCTCAGTAAGTCGATATATTGATCACCTGATGGGGTCGCGCACGTTCTGGCTGGGTTGGTCACGAGCACGGGCTTTTTGGTGGGTCTGATGAACACTCGAGGGCTGGCGTTGAGTGGCCACACCAACGTCACGCTTGACGCGCTGAAAAGTGCGACTTATGGTTAGGGGCTACAGACAAGCATGCCACTTTGCCGAATGACCTCTATTACCATAAAAATCTAAATATCCGAACTGATGGTTTCGTGTCTGTTTATGGTGCTTCAAAAGCGCACTCTCACAGCACGAAGTTCTGGATGACCGGAAACTTACGCTGATTTTGCATTCCTCGGCGTTGTTATAGGCGGTGACTACTTCGTTTCCTTGAGCGTCCTTCTCGTTGCATTTGCATCCACCTGATGGTTTTGGGAAGCAGTTCTCCTGAAATTGATGGTAAGTTATACCACTAGTGTAGGGATACGTTCTGTGAGTAGGCATGATGCTGAGAGCAGCAGAAAACGTGAAAAATCATCTAGGGCCGTTACCGCGCTTTCAGGCTAATGCTACTGAATCAGAAGGAATGATCCAATGGAACGAATAGCTAACTTCCCTTTGATCATCGCTTTCTGTCTCCAGACGGACACGGACAAGACCTTCAAATTGTGCTAGTTTCATACAGCCCTCACTTTCTTCCTCCTATATTTGGTGTTCTCAGCAGAAAGTCTCAATAGACGGACAGCCTCATGGGATTAGCGATAATGGCGCCTTGAATAGATCTTGAATCCTGATAGCAACATAATGCTGTGCTCAGCCTTTGGAGAAAACTTCTTGCTATGAATGGAAGATTAGAGATCTAAGACTAGTTCTTTGTTAATGGGACGGGTTAATGGATAAAATGATAAAACATCCACCACTGATCAGTCTCTTTTGTGTGCGCCTATGCTTTCTATGTTCATAGAGAAATCCCAAATGGCATTTGAAATGCATTCAACGACAGTTTTGGTACAAAACTAAACCCATTTCCGGCGGGAGAAAGACATGGAAAGTAAGAAGGGGTGGGATCCATTGGAGATTTGATATCGCTGGACCGTGGCCCGTGTAAGGCCAGCCTGCTAATCCACCTCACAAACATTTGCCCTGAATAGGAACCAAAGGACTACGGAGAGAAGGCGTTAAGCTTAGAACGGGCTATTTCAGAAGGTTCTAGTGCCCTTCGAAAGCCATGTGTGGCCTTCGAAAATAGATGATATATACACTGCGTCCCATAATTATACGTCCACCTAAGAATTTCCCAAAATCTCAGAAATACAGATGTTTACGAAAAAAGTCTCCTATGTGACAATGTATCGCATATAAATACGCAATTGCCTATGAACATCAATTTTCTATTTGAGATCACAGGAATTTTTCCCAATAATTTTTGTGTAAAAGGCCACTCAGCCGACGTCCCAAAATTATACGTCCACCTCACGTTTATCGATTACTTTTCACTTCTGTTCCACGAAACTTTTTCATTGTGGTAACACTTCACTTCTTAAGAGAACAGCATAATAAAGACTGCTGTTGGATTTTGAGAAAGGGAAAATGTCGCAAAAACTGTTGAACAACGGAACCGCACCAGATTTGGTCCAGATTCACGCCAAGCTTGAGAAATTTTTTCAGGGGTTTCACATGATATGGAGCTTAGAAGAGCTCTAAAAGTCTCTCATTACTTTTCGATGGAAACAAAGGCCGTGTTACAGAAATAACATCCATTTTCATCCAACGGTGCTCTGTCATCGAATCTTCTTGAGAACTTTATGCCTCAACAGACTTTTGTTTCATGCATGTAAAGGAATCCCAAGATCATTCTTGATCGGAAAATGTGAAAGACGTTCATTTGTGGCAAGGAATCGTGACGAAAACTGGGCTGATTTTTGCATGAAGGTGCAGCCGAGCCGACTGGAGCAGGGTCCTTTTTTCCTTGCTATGCATGAGTGTTTGTCCGTCTTTCTTTTCAACATTTTCTTTCTTTTAGTAGTGCTCCTCTAAGAAAAAAGCCATTAAGGGAAAGGTAAGACGTGAGAAGAAACAAACAAATGCCAAAACATATCGGGCAGAAGCGAACCTTACTTCAGTCGGCTCGGCTGCACCTTCATGCAAAAATCAGCCCAGTTTTTCCACACGATTCTTGCCACAAATGAACGTCTTTCACATTTTCCGATCAAGAACGATCTTGGGATTCCTTTACATGCATGAAACAAAAGTCTGTTGAGGCATAAAGTTCTCAAGAAGATTCGATGACAGAGCACCGTTGGATGAAAATGGATGTTATTTCTGTAACACGGCCTTTGTTTCCATCGAAAAGTAATGAGAGACTTTTAGAGCTCTTCTAAGCTCCATATCATGTGAAACCCCTGAAAAAATTCTCAAGCTTGGCGTGAATCTGGACCAAATCTGGTGCGGTTCCGTTGTTCAACAGTTTTTGCGACATTTTTCCCTTTCTCAAAATCCAACAGCAGTCTTTATTATGCTGTTCTCTTAAGAAGTGAAGTGTTACCACAATGAAAAAGTTTCGTGGAACAGAAGTGAAAAGTAATCGATAAACGTGAGGTGGACGTATAATTTTGGGACGTCGGCTGAGTGGCCTTTTACACAAAAATTATTGGGAAAAATTCCTGTGATCTCAAATAGAAAATTGATGTTCATAGGCAATTGCGTATTTATATGCGATACATTGTCACATAGGAGACTTTTTTCGTAACATCTGTATTTCTGAGATTTTGGGAAATTCTTAGGTGGACGTATAATTATGGGACGCAGTGTAGGTTCTCTACGAGCAGTTTCGGATCAGAGGTCACATTTTGTACAGTTTTTCCAGGCATATGTTCTGAATTGCGCCATGGGGGAGGGAAGCAAATTAGAAGATCGGAAGAGTCAACTCGTAAGAACTCTTTGGAATTCCCCAAGAAAGTGTCAAGCATTCAGTATCTTCTACCACTTTGTTGTCATTTAGATCCCACCCATATATGAAAGATTTGTAACAAGTATGCGTGTGGAAGACGTAGATAGAGGATGCGAGAAGGCGCCAAAAGCATTAACGACGTCATGCTTACTAATATGTGCCTAGGCAAAAATTATGGGACATAACGAACCCATCAATGACAATGCATTCAGTTTTCTCCACTAGCTTGGTCTTGAGTTCTCGCCGTGAAGCAAGTGATTTGGTATCTTTGTGGAATAAAGCAATGACTGAGGGCGGGGTAGAGGTCAACAGACTGAGTGGTAAAAAGGTGTCACCTTTCCACTGCAAACAAACATGGCTATCTCTCTAATTCTTGCCACGACTGACAATATCGAAATCTTGTTCACTTGCCCGCCTACTACCACTGACAAGGAAAGGATGGTAGGTCGAAGTGGCCGTATAAAATGAGATGTATACCACCTGATGCGTCTCCTAGACGCTGATTCCAAATCTGCCTTCCAAATCTGCTAAACGACTCTCCGAACGGAGTTATGAAGCGTAATAGCTCAGTGGTGATGGTCCGGGGTGGCAGGTAAAAGCTCGTAGGATCGGTTCCTTTGCAAGTTTGTTGCTTTGCTTTTGTCCGCAACACTTCTAGAGACAAAAGCAAAGCAACCAATTTGCAAAGGAACCGATCCTACGAGCTTTTACCTGCCACCCCGGACCATCACCACTGAGCTATTACGCTTCATAACTCCGTTCGGAGAGTCGTTTAGCAGATTTGGAAGGCAGATTTGGAATCAGCGTCTGGAGACGCATCAGGAGGTATACATTTCATTTTGAACGGCCACTTCGACCTACCATCCTTCCCTGTAAGAATCAGAATAAGCGTGCAAATACGATCAAACTCTCTGCTTCGCACCATGCCTCGAGCTCCATTAGAAACTGTATGGGGGTTCAAATGCAGAAATTAATTCTACGCAAAAATTGTACTGCAATAGCGAACCCTACTGTCTTCTCAACAAAAGTCATCATCAAATAAATATCACACAGATTCGATTAGCTGATGGTGTTAAATCTGGCCTAGGGACTACTGTAACATTGTGACGACGCCTTCAATTACCAACCTTAAAGTCTCCGAACTTATCCTTGATCTCCTCGTTCAGCTCTTTTTTGTGTTCAGCTGTCTGACCTGAAAAATCGAGTTGTTCCCGAATTCTTTGGGATGATTTTCAAGTGTAGCAAGAACCTAATGTAGTCCTAGAGTCACATTTCATTTGATTTGATTACCTTCTTGGAGTTCTTTCAAGTCCCAACTAAGAATAAACTAGAGATAATCTCAAATAAATTACATATTTGAAAAATTCAAGATGCCAATTTCGTAAAAAATACTAAGATTTTCGTACTTTCGATGCTCTTCTTGCATTGTGCATCAGACGAATATTCAACGACTTCTTCACCATGCCCCAGATCGACGTTGCATTTGCAGCCACCGGACGGCTTTGGGAAGCAATTGTCCTGCAAAGCCTCAGATTGAGTGCACCTCAATTAAATTCTTCATAATCTCTAAGCGAGTCCTGCTCCGGCTCTGGTAGCGAAGAGCTGAACAGCACCCATGGAAAGAAAGCCTTTGGAAGTGTCCAATAGGATAAATCAAGATCCAATAGGATGGAAGTGCCTTAGTGGTCCATCCAAACCGAAAGGGAACCAATATGAGAAATTCGAATTAAAATTTCAAATATGGATCTTACCCAAATTCCTCCCATTTACCTTTTCTCCAGGTTCTTGATGGAAGTCTCTTTGTTTCATTTTTCCTACCCACATTTTCAATTCCAATCGATTTGGTTTCCAAACACTTAGCACTTTCAAGTTACTACTGCTTTATTCACCTGTGCTTCTTTGTTTTCACTTATCTATTTTAAACTTTTCACATAATAGGACCCGAAAAACAGTGAGTCGTACGAGAACTTTTCTCAGTTCTCGCTCGCAGATACGGACCACCCTAGCTCTCTCATTCGCTCTTTAGGCCATTGATCAAAAGCTCGTAAGCTTCTGAAGGCCCTCTCGGGTGAAATCCAAATACCGCCGCCCACTGTCTAGCCATCCATCATCTTCAACAGCATATGCTGTGCACAGTGACTTATAGTCTTGCTTGCCATCCAATAATTCTTAGCGAGTCGGCTTTTTCTTGTGCGTCAAATTCTGTTTTTTAAGCCCCCTGGGGTCTCATTCATTGGGTACTGCGGCCCTCCAATTAGACAGGATTATGGCCCTTATGGTTACTGAAACCACAGCTGGGTACACTGAATGTAGATGTTTTACGATCTTCTGGACGGCCATCTTACCGGGCACGAGCGCAGCAGCACTCGTAGGTAAGCAGGAACTTCAGGGCGTACTTATATCACCTTGACAAGGCGCAAATTTTCGTGTCGATTCTTCCTTATTCAGGCCTTCTTCTTGTGCTCCGCTAGTTCAGCCTCAGCTGACATGATTAAGAATTAACCAAGTATAATAGTGTTTTATTGAAGTGTTCCGCGCACAGCAACGGCTTCATTTCATAACATTTTAGATGGTAATCCTTTGTGCCCATTTTTTCTTCCATAGCTCAACATATAGAGCAAATAAATCATTCGCTTGTTATACCGGGGTATTACTACTGCAATCATGCTTCTTGCAGTGAAGTATAGAGAAAACCTACCGAATCAATTCACACCTTTGTGACTTTGCTAGTCTGAGACGATGCGATCGCGAACGCAGAAACCTTTCATAGTCATCTTCACATTCACGTTAATCAGGTTAGCCTGCCTTCACCTCACACGCACCTCTCTCACAACTTTTCAGGCACTGGCACTGACCTACCCCAGTTTTGTCCTCTCCGCCTCCTCTCCTCGCTCGCTACTCCAGGCCCTCCTCAGTGCAATCTTTTTCCCTCCTACTACGCCGCATCAACGAGGTAGTTCTGCTTACGCACCGCGGCCGCAGGACTCACTTAGGATCCATTAATTGTCAAATTGCATCCCATCCATTCCACACACCATGTGCCTCGGCTTATAGATAGAGGTAGCTGGCGATCGCTAAGAGATACTACAGATGTATATGTATGGATGTGATGCGTCTCCGGGCGCGGTTCTCATAGTCATCAGGACCGCGCAAGCTTAGCATACCAGTATTGCTATCGAAGCATCTTTGGCGTCGGCGCCACAATCGGGATCACCACATTACATAAAGAAAATCGGATGGCCGCTTAGTAAAAGTGAGTTGCCCTGAGTAATCCTCCCACTCCTCACACTGGATAATGAAGCGTTATGTTAATTGCCTGAACTTCACCACTACACAGGATAAAGGGTATAGGAAAATAAAGTAAAACTGGTGTCAGAATTCGCGATCGTTGCCCAGGTTCTCGTCTGATTTCTCTGCGATTTCCGCAACCTTATGCAGGGATCGTGGACTCTGGCACCAGCCTAAGACAGCAGGCCAGTAACTGAACTTGATTGTGTTTAGATATATCCATTGAATAGTGAGCGGAGGTGGTATAATGGCAGGTGGCAGCGCTTGTCCAGCTTGGTCCAGGCTCAAATCCATGACCGAATTCACTGTACTAGACTTAACTTGAGGGGAACTTGAGGCCTAGTTATTTTGATACTTGGACGCTGCTTCGCCGGCGTTCGAAAAACCACGGTCTTGTAGCGGTCTTGTCTTCACAAGTAACCACTTCCACGTACTCAGTCAGGCATGATGCTAGGCCCGCACTCCAAGATGAGATCAATCCATGACGAGGCCGTTTGTATCATTTTATTACTTATTACACACATTTCATGTTTGGAAAGAGCCGTGTCGTGTGGCGAAAGCTTGCCCTAAAAAGCGGTAAAACGTAACCACCATCTGAGAAATACACCGAGTCCCTTGGAGGTTGTGAATATTTTTTGGTCTGAAGTCTAACAACCATAAGCCCATCAGACTATACTACAAATAAAATCGCAGCATAATTCGTCTCCCTTTTTTGTTATGAACCCGGTATTGAACTCTATTTAGGCCCTGCGACTCCCCTGCTGAGGAAAAAAGAGAGTATGAAATCCTGAGGAGCGCAGGTGTGGTGGTTCGGGCATGCGGCTCATTCAATTTCCGATCTTCAGCAAGAACGTTGAGCGAGTGGGATGCGCGGTAAAATATGCGGCGCTTCGTGCAGCCGCCGTGAAATGTGGCGATTTTTGCCAAGGAATCGAACCACGGTGACTCAAATTGTGCTCTGATTGTTGCCATGTTCCTCAACATACACATAAACTGATTTGCATAAATGATTCTTGCTGAAGCAATATTCTTGGAGTAGTCTGAAGCTCCGAGAAGCTGAAGAGCTTACCATCTTCAACAATTTGGCGCGACAATGGCATTTAGGGTTGGGTGCCACCTTAAAATTTTGTTCTCTGCCATTTTACCGTCTTCAGACACATGGAGGGATTTGAACTATATCAAAAATTCCACTGTACGCATAAATTTCAAGAGTTTTGACCTTCCATCCCTTTGAAATCCGATTTCCCCTACCAAACTTCCAAATTTTCTACCAGCAATATAATGTGGAATTTTAAGACTGCAGCTATATTTAGTGCATTGGAAGTCAAAAATCTGATAGAAAAACTGCTTTCAGAGACAATTTTGCCCATGTTGAGCGAGAGTTGGGCGCGTCAAAAACAGGCGTGGTCCCACGAGCACGTTACGTGCAAATCTGCATTGACGTCAAAAGGTTGAAGCTCAGAGCTTACGGTTTTTTTTCAGAGTTGGGATCTGTCTTTAATATGCTCACTTTGAATAGTTCAGAAGAAAACTAACTTTCAAGCGGCTTTTTGCAATCCTCATTGTTGTCGAACTCGATTTCTGTGTTCAGATCTCCTTCAGTGATGTCACATTTGCAACCACCCATCGGTTTTGGGTGACAGTTTGGTCGGAAGCCGACCGCAACACCAGCATCACGGCGGGTGGCGCTCTGAAATTGGTGTTTCCTTGAGTGGAATGATAACCACTATACTTATCAACATCAATACAGATTTGATAAACAAAAAGTATGCCTAATCCTCTACAGCCGTGTGAAACTGTGATTCTAGCCTATCCAGACCTTTCGCTTCTAAAAAGCAGACAGATTACCTCATTCTCAGTAATTTTCTTAAGCAACTTCAAGACTTGAAGATGACTTCATGCGTCATCCCTACCACACAACCAGAGAGACTTAAGGTGGCGATTCGACATGTTGTGCCAACAATAAGGAAGTGCAGAAAAATAGGCAAATCAAGTTGTGAGCGCGCGTGATGTCAACTCGGTAAATATTTGCTGTATAAAGAATGATGGAAAACCAATTCAGTTGCCAATCGATCATATTTGCCACCGTAACCGCCAAAAGATAGAATTCGCCTGGATGACACAAAGAGTTTCCGGATATCGGTGGGTAGCAGCTTCAGCTCTCCTTCTCGACCGTATTCATTGGATTTGGAGCGAGGAGGTGAAGGGGTGAGGAAAGAGTGAGAGGAAGGAAGTCTCTCTAGTCTGAGCTCGGAGTTGAGTGGGGTCAAAGGTCAAAAAAATGACATGATGGTGATGATATGATGAGCAGGAGTCTCCAAGGCGCTCAAGGAATGCGCCGTGCATTCGTTTCACGTGTACACTGGAATTTTGGTTTCTTGGTCTAAAGTTGGTTACATGAAATAGAAGACACAATAAAGGACTACTATAGAGAACAAATTCCGTCCAAGCGTTCACACCAATACCATGCAAAATCCCTACGTATCATGTAAGCTTCAGTGTTGAACAACCAAACGTAAGCCCAAGTGTAAGGGTAAAGAATCAAGGTTGAAAGCCGTAGTTATGTTTGCCTAAGTGCCAGGTGCTTGTAGAGGGGTGGCCTAATAGTAGCGATCTATCCAAAATCGACTAGATGACTCACAGCTTCCCGCCATCAATCAGAAACTAACATTATCTCCAGGATCAAATTTCATTCGTATCACATTCAAAGTGGCCATATAAATCGATTTCGAAAGAGATTTAGCAAGCCCAGAATTGCAGGAAAAAGCAATTCACCAGCGAAGTTATGTGAACCACGGCCGGCCACAAGCTGTTTCGTTTTACTTTTGCTTCACGTGTCGGAATAAATTTCATTTTTGCGCCAGTTCTCTCTCAGCAGTTGAGGGATTAATGAATAACACATCGCTATGTTGAGATAGAGAAAAACGAAAAACTCTGTAAACTTTCACTTACCTGCCGTTGTTTCCTAGAAATTAATTCCGTTCTTTTATATAACTTGTAGAAACTATAGATCTTATATCTAGTAAACTTGACTAATCTGTTCTGAATATTTCCGTCGCTTCACTCCAAAAAAAAAGGTTTCAACATCGTCCGAAGCAAGCACCGGCTCGATCTCACTTTCGCTGACCGTTGCGGTCCGACTCCTCGCGCAGAAAACTTTGCGGACTACAAAGCAGGGGAGGGAGGTCGATGACTCTTGGAAGAATACTATTGGAGAAGAAGTACCAACAATTAAAGGAGCTCAACAGACCTATGGTCTTCACAATGGAGAAGTGCTTGATGACCCACAATTGCCAATCCCAACGAGTTAAGGTCGTTAAACTTCTTTGGGATATGTGGCATTCTTTTGGTTATGACATAGCGGACCTATGCGTGCATCAAATAAATAAATAAAATTCCCATGAATTGACAAAACAAGGCCAGTATGGGACGAGTGCGCTGATGAGTTCGATGATCACCTAGTGCTATTTCTTAGGATTAGCTTCGAGATGAGGAATGCAAAATACGGCAAAATCTTCTCGAGCTGCCCTAACGTGGTCTAGGCAGACACATAAACAAAGCTACATCCACCACAAAATCTTCGCATACTATATATCGAAAGAATGGGCTATGTCAAGAAAATCATAGCGGCAGAGAAAAGAGCTTGAACTATTTCACTCGTCTGATCAGCTTCTAGGTGAGAGCAAGTGTTGAATTGATGGCGTCAAATTCCGATTTAAAAACAGCATTAAAACTATCTTCAGGCGGTGATAGTAAACTTCTACTAGTCAGTAGCCCTACTAAAGTCAAAACACATACCTGAACTGCTACCGCGAGAAGGCTGAGGATGAGCACACGTCGCCACATCTCGACACTGCTGGCCGTCTTGATGGCCGCACGCGAGGTCGCTTCTTATAGCCCCCGCCCTGCATTGTCGGCGCCTCTGCAACGGCCACACTTCCTCGTCACCGTCTCGCCCGCTGTTTATGAAACTGATGTTGAGAGCAACTTTTACACAGAAAAAGATCAATTCTAGCCTTTGGTGCGGGACTTGAGTAATCATGAGTAATCAGTAATCAATCACAAAGTACTGTTTTACTCGTAGGGGGAACTAATAGCTAGGATTCCACAGATAGGCGATTCTCTGAGCCGATACGAATAGGGTGTTAAACACTCTTCCTACGATACATTAATAAAAAATTTAAAGAACAAGCTCAGCCTTGACCAATCCCGTTTTGGTATGCGCCACGCATTCTATTTCCATTCCGGGCAGATGCAGTTTGAATGCGATGTGGCCTATACAATGACTTGCGGGGGCCAGCCGATGTACAAGTCAGTGTTTTTATCCTCCCAGACAAGTCTGGTACCAATTAACCGACCCCGGAGGGATGGAAGGCTTGGTTGGCCCGGGCGACTCACGACCCAGGATTTGATCCCCGGACGCGCTCGCGGTAAGTAGCGCCACTTGGTATCGCACCACCGGCCCCTCATGCATCTTTACTTACAAAAAGTACTGAAAGAAGCACCGAATGGTTAGGGCAAACCTCTTCAGGAGGAGATTTGTTGGGTTAACTGGACTGAATTCATTCCAACATTGCGCACTTAAAAGCCTCCACATAAGGATAGATTTACAAAAATTGAACTCAAAAGCTGTACACTTTCGAAACACTGCTACAGCTGACAAAATTTTTGGATTCCAAACGTGCTCCGCTGCTTTGGTTGCATGCTAACATCCGAAATAGTAAAATATTGTGAACGAGATTTGCAAAACCAATGATAGCCATTTTGAGCAAATCAATATGGATCCATAAGCTTGATAGCAAAAGCGCTCATTCTGTACCTTTTTTGTTTACTGTAAAAGTAGTGATACAAAAGTGATCGTGATGAACCTGAAGGGAGGGCATGGATCTATTCACAACAGCCAAAGATACCGGTACGTGAAATTGGAGGCTCCTTGGATTAGTAACGAAAACTGTGAAAGTTCCGTAAGAGGTAATCATCCCCAATTACATAGGTCTGCATGAAATAAGAACGGGAAAGATGAAGCAAAATACTATTATCAACTTTGTAAACCTACCAAGGGTTCCTGTAATCTGCTCCTTGTAAAGTGAAGTATTAGCTCTTTCTATGCACGGTTATGTTCCATCGCATTTCCTTGGTACATACTTGGCACATCCGGAAAACTTACTGTCGTTCTCATTTTTTTTCACGCCTGTGTAAGTTGCGCTC
>MU872972.1:0-11972 GCA_036418205.1 Ostertagia ostertagi | reverse complement strand
CGCTGAATGTTTCGAAGTAGTCCCACCGTAGAGGCTCAAATCGGGTAAAACTCGTGCCAAATCTTGCATTTTCTCTGAACCTTGAACAAACTCCGAAGAGTAGGGCATGGTGAGGTAGGAAAAGTAGTGTATACCCTCTTTCCAAGAACCAAATGCTCGTCGAGTGCAGACCACATAAGAAAAGCGAGAAAGGCCTTCACAGAATGTGAATGTTTTCTGCCTATGAAATGATTGGCAGTTTCTATTTGCACTTCTATGCTATCATTGTCACCAGTTAGATCAATCATTTACCAACTATCAGTGTCACTTGAACAGGTAGTTACCAGATTAATAGAGGTCGTCGTCACATATGGTGTGTGGTCTTTTCTCGAGCACATCTGGTACTTTGAAACAGAGTAGATAGTTCTCGCAGCGTTTTATCTTAAGCCTTTGACGCGGATGTTACGAAAAAATAGCTTATTGGATGAAAATAGAGCTGGTAAAATGTGGACTGCTCAAGAAAAACTCGAGAGAGGATGGCTCTCAATTAGCGAGATGGGACCCTCCCAACCCTTCGATTTCTATTTCGAATGAGCCAGCAACCAAACAGAGCTCGTTTGCACGTGTTAATCCTAATAGATGGTATCTTGCTATCGAATATCATACCTTCATTGATAACACATAATCTCAAGGATACGGCCGCTCATCATAAAAATATCTTTTCAATGAAGAGTACGGCGGTACCCGCATCCGTATTCAACCAATCATAGCCGGAGTCTTCCTCTTTGAGGCGGGCCGTTCCAAGGCAGGTGGAGCTTGCCAGGTATAGAATTGGGTGCAGGGTTAATCCTATGTGGCGACAAGTACCAACGGGGGGGTCGTATTTTGATGAGTTTTTAAGTTGGGTATCATATTTGGTATAATCATAGAACTCATGGGTGAGTTTAGGGCGTGTAGTGTGTAGGAGCGGGAAAAATTTTGCTGTTTCACTGTTTGCAGGGGAAAGTGGGTGGAGTTATGTGTCAACTATTCCCAGAATTAGTGTTTTAGATTAGAATGATTGGAAGGAGGGGGTCGTAAAAAATTTCCGAAAAGTCGCAACAGTAGGACCGACCCTGGTTGAGTGGCGATGAGCGCGTCTTCACCCGCGTCACAAGACATTCTGGGGGCCCAGCGTCCTTTTGTGGATGTGCAGCCCTCTTTTCCCGTATCTAGCTCAGTAACTAAAAAAATCTTTCTTAAATTGTTTTACAACCTCGAATACAATAATGGAATCCATTCAGGCTATCCAAATTACAAAATGTAGAGCGAGAAAGCGGACAATTCTTTGAAAGGCATAATCGAGGCGAAGGACTTCATGTGTTCAATGATATTCAATGTATCTGCGGCTTGTAATATGCATTACTCATCGCGTAATGGCTAATTACTCTATGCGTTGGGGTCTAATGGTAAGTAGTATGTGGTTAAACGGAGAACTGCTCATGGTAGGGAGAAAACAATGAACGCTTTCCAATGCTGTTCGACAAATAGAATGTGCCAAGGCGTGACATCTTTTTTGGGAAACTTTCCAAACAGCTATTGATTTGAGCCGACAAACGTCTGATCGGAATTTTTACCTACTCTATTCCAGGAGCCTCAACTTTCATAACGTTTGAAAGAAGTCAATACCACCCTCAATCTGGCGAGGCTCCGTAGGTTTTATTCAAAGTTCACGAGAACGGACGGTAAAATCAGTCTCGAATATCAAGTGGGAACATAGTCGAAAAGCAAAAAGCAAATTCGACTGAAAATGTACAACTTGTTAAATACATCAAGATTTAGGAAATTATTCAAAAAGTTAGAGGAAAAATTATTGAATCGATTGAACTGTTGTGACAAATGAGAAGAATGTGTTCCGATTGATTCTGTGCCATTGTCTGAACTTTCAAGTGCAAATTATTACAAGGGCAACGTTCTTCATGAGGATGGAATTTTGGACCCGAAAATAAAGCTAAAATTACAAGAATCACTAAAGTAATGAAATCAATCGTAACTAATAGTCATTCAAAATATTCAGAAATCACTATCTCCTGTCAAGTTTAAAATGAAATGGCAAAAATATCGGATGGTTTGCATGATTCTTGTTGGCGGTGTTGAATGATAACACTAAACAATGTTCACTGAATCTTAATAAATATAAATTTCGATGAAAACTGGCATACTTGATTGATCGACGTTGCTCGGCAGCATATCGGTTTCTTACATTTCTTAAAGTTTACTTTCTGAGCACGCTGAAAATTTTATCGAATTTTGATAAATAACTGTGTTCTGTTTATGTTTCTGATCGGCTTGCCGATAACAAGTCATAACATAAAAAATGTACCGCTCCAAATTGCACATTTCAACCTTCATTTTTTTCTAGTGGTAAATTGAAAGGGATCAGCAAAAGAGGCTTAGCAAACCTCCGTTTTACCTCATGTTAGTCAAGCTCGCTCGCATCCTTTCTCTAGCTATTAATTGCAACAGTCTGAAAGAGGGCGGTTTCGTTACCGATGGAAAAAAAAACGACCTGGCCGTCCAAAAAAATCCGGCCGCAATGTCGCCAATGGTTTATTAAATTGCGAGCAACACAACACTTGCAGAGCTTCCGGATGAATTGGAAGTTACTGTGGCTGTTCGAAAAGTTTCCATGCACTGCGAAAGAAAAAAGAGAGAAAAAATGTCTACCGCACGAATTTCTTCCTTTGCCTGTCTGCCTGGCCCGAGGCTAATTTTCGAAAACTTTTCAAGAAAGCACTTTGGCGCCTCAATGGAATAATTCAACCTTCACGTTATCCTGAATATACCACCTTACGATTATCCCTATCAGATTGGTGCAGCGCAGCCAGCCGACAGATGATTTCCAGAAGTTCAGAATGTGCAAAAATGAGCCGCCGAATTGATCACTGCAAAACCAAAATCGCATCATTAGGGAGGTATTGGCAGTTTGCCAATAATGGGAGAAAAGTCGAAGAAATAATGGAAAACCTCATTTTCAGTATGTTTTCAAAACTCTACTTCTCTACGTTCGTAACTTAAATAACTTGTATCAGTTTATTTCTCATAGCAGTCCAGAGATAAAAGATTCACCTAAGACAGGGCGGTCACAAATTACGGTAACGAGATATGTGTGTATATCTGGAAGACATATGGAAACATACAGCTGGAAAAAGGCAACCGAAAAACAAAACCATAACGTTGGAGGGTAATAAACAAAGATTAACGTTGCTTCAAAAATTGGTCGAAATTTGCACTGACAAGAGAGCGAAGTACTCCAGCCAACCCATTCACTGTGGCAGCCGGTAAACGGCGACTTCATCTCATACAATTAGGATTATGGCTTTCATCTTGAGGGTCATCCTGGTGCTCTGGAACCTACATACGAAAATATCTCGGTTTTTACCGTTTTTGTGCCCTCCCTGTATGAATAAAAAGTGTCTAGAGGGATATTGCGGCCATAACCTCTGAGGGAATTTACACTCAATTACACCCGGCGTAATGAAAAGGTTTTATTCCATTTGTCGAATTTTCATTCTCAAGTTTTCTTTTACACAAACATTTGAGACAGCATGCGATGCCCTTTGCATATCTATGAGAAAAAATTATTTGAAAAGTGAAATTTCACGATTAGTATGGAGAAAAAAGGCAGCAAATCGTCTTCGGCTGAATGAAGAACTAGGTGACGATTTGGAGATCGGCGCCGACGTGATTTGGAAGACTCGACGAGGGACTCGGTCGCTCGATGGGCGCGGACGGCGGTGGCGGCGAGAAGTCGGTCGGTCACCCTATATCCACCTTATGACAGGGGTGACGTGTCCGGCCGAAATGGGATGGACCAAGGTGCGAACAGTCTTCGCCACCGTGCGCGAGCGACCCTCTCATCGTCTTCAGTTGACTCTGCATCAGTCGACTGTCTTCCTGAACCAACGTTCCGCGCAGACATATATTTCTCCTCATTCATCACGTTGTCTGCGGCCTCCGCTAGCTAATGGTCACTACTGTCCGAGGTGTTTGCTTAGACCAAACCAAAAAAAGACTTTTCTCACACCCTGACAAGGTCAGCGTGAAGGTGTGACGAACGGCTACCCATCGTTTGCAACGATGCGAAGCGGACCGTTACAATAGATCCCAAATAGTGCAGGTCGTTCTTTTGGGGCGATCCAAGCAATTCTTCGAATGCAGAACTAAGTGCTAGCGCTCACGATGTTGACAAATATATTTAGATGTGTAGAAAACCTGAAAAAAAAAACGATACACGTAGAATCGCCACAGACATTTGTGGGTTACTCACAAGGTGAGCAAAGTTTCAAGGAAACCTAGATTGAACCCAGTCCCAATTGGCCTTCCATAATCTTCCCCTTCCCCCATCCTACTCTGTTTCCTACAGTTGTTTTTCGTCCTTTCCTGGAACTAACTCTCATTTCCACCGAAAACGATATATATATTCGACGAACGAAAGGGCAGGGAGGGTGAGAGATTGAGAGGGAAGGAGTGCAGGAAACAGTGCAGTCAAAAAGGTAAAATTCAGATTTTTACGTGTCGAAAGTAAATCGAATTCCCGAAAATTCCCGAAAATTCCTGATCTAAGAGGTTCTCGAAGATTTTTTGAAAATTGGCTTCAATAAAAGGATAAAGGATAAAGCATTTGCCGTTGATCAATCCCTTTTGGGATGCGGCACGCATTCTACTTCCATTTGTACATTCGTAGTGGCGTTTGAATGCGATGTGGCCTATACAATGACTTGCGGGGGCCAGCCGATGTACAAGTCAGTGTTTTTATCCTCCCAGACAAGTCTGGTACCAATTAACCGACCCCGGAGGGATGGAAGGCTTGGTTGGCCCGGGCGACTCACGACCCAGGATTTGATCCCCGGACTCGCGTGGTAAGCGTGCCACTTGCCACTACACCACTTCCGCCCTAACTGACATCCCAATAATTCAGATAACTTGATATCCTTTGACTATATCCTTTCCCTTTTCTCTCGACCTCTTACAATTCCTGGAAATATGAACCCGTCTGCGCTTTTACCCCAGAGAGCCAGATTAGACCGATCTCTTAACCGAGCCACATCTCGAGAGCTCTGAGAAGTTGACTTGCCTAGGTGCTCATGCTCACTATGCCGAACAGCGATATGGAGTATAGTACGACGAGAATTCAAAAGCCTGGAACTGCGGTGTAAACGACACTACAAATGCCTGTCGCCAAAAATGATTGTGCTATTGTTAACTGTTGAAAGCGCCAAAGAGGATTAGCATTTCCAAAAAATACTTCAAAAATGAGCCAAGGCTTCTCGTACAACCTAGTACTTCTAGACATCGTTATTCTCTACATGGGACATCGCAGGGGCGGACATTCCTGAAGAATGGATCAGAATACCCACGTGGACTTCGAGTACGTCAACTGGTAAAGATAAAGAAGGAGTCTAACAACACTAGAAAAAATTGACGCAGTCAGTCCGTCGTAACCGTCTCCTCGCCATAAATCGTGAGGAAATGGAGTACGCCGTTTGGAAGTTATACCATTAGATCGGTCTGTTCACGAAGAATCCAACGTTTTGAAAAACTCCTGCTTTCCTCTTTGATTTGAAATGATTGGACAAAAATTAGGAACGGTATTGCTACTGCGCAGTAGAAAGAGTCGCAACTGCAGAAGTAGTGACGCACGCGATATTAGCCATATAAAAGACCCCTCCAAAATACCCGTGATTTCGATTTTTTGGGACCATCACTGCCTGCACTTGCGAGTCTGCACTTACGGTAAGCCGATGGAAAAAATATGCGTTTATATTGGGTTGTCCAGAAAATCCTGCAACACTTAGAACAAATAGCGTTAGGAAAAAATCAAAACCCTTTTCAGTTGTTTTGGCATTTGATTACTGTAGTGTGTCTTGAAGGTTCCAGCAGAAGCGTACATGAAGGCTTTTGCAACGTTTTACAGCTCCAAACTTCTCTCTGAACCGAGCCATCTTTTGACCTACTTTATTTCTCGACTCCTATAAAGGCACTCTGTTTGTGTCGTTGCGGCTAGCATCAGCGTTGTATTCAGTTTCTGTCAACAGGCCACCATCATACGTATAACAACTTTCCATAGATTCTATAACTTGAGTGGAGGTCGTATGCATGGCCTATACTGAGACGAGATCGGACGATGACGATTGCACCTTTTCTTGTTGCTTATGTTGGAGAATTTACCTCTAGACACATTTGAGAGTTGTCAGTTGTTGCCGAATTATCTTGCAGTGGTGAAGAAGGAAGCGGTGTTTTAGGTGGCCGATATCCGTCCTCGATAAACCCTCGACGCAAATATCTCCCCAACTAGAAAATGTAGAAGAAAGCTAAACAGACTGTTGGAAAGCACAAACCTTCCGCTCTTAACAACTGTATTCGCTTTCCCAAGCTCCTACGAAATTAGAGAGATATTGCCTTTTGAAAAACAACTCGCCAGAAAAATTCAGCATCCTCGACGCCTGCCTCGACAAGATATGAGACCCTATCTCTCGAGTGTAATTTCAGATCATTTTCAATATTGCCCGGTAGTAGCAAATACCAGCTCTTTCTAACCCTACCACATACTGCTCCAAAACTTATGAAATGGGGGAATGGAACCTTTTCATCGAGAGTGTAGATTTCGACGGTTTCGAGCGGGGTTTCGGCAAATCTGACCCACGGATAAACCGCGCTGCAACTGAATGCTTTGCTGTACATTGATGGAACTCGCTTATTCACATCAAATCAAAGTTAGAGGGGTCGTATCAAGACCCCGATCTGAGGGGGGGGGATTGTACTGATGTGGCCACGTCCTCGACACGAATTTTCACCCTGCTCCGACCGCGTCTGACGAAAATTAACTCAAGATCAACTCAGAAGTCTTGAGCTGATCCACGACCTCCTTGTCTGGTTTCTAACGTACTACTGCATTACTCTGGCTGCTACTCTAGCTATGAAATCTGCTTCCTTCGCTGTAGATTCTACTTCGGCTGGACGCAATCGTCAGAACTCACTATTCGATGGTGTTGATAGCCCGGATCTGCTCAAGCGACTGGAAGCACAGGAAAGTCTTCCTTCTTACATTAAGCTGTTGATTGGTGTCCTGATTGAAACTAAAAAAGAGATTTCTGATCTAAGTCGTCTCTGTGATTCCATCCTCGCCGAGAATAAAGTTCTTCGAGAGGAGAACGAATCTTTGAAGTCCCAACTAAACATTTTGTTACCATCTCCAGGTGTGAGCGCCTCAAAAGAATTTAGTT
This sequence comes from Ostertagia ostertagi, assembly GCA_036418205.1. Taxonomy (NCBI): domain Eukaryota; kingdom Metazoa; phylum Nematoda; class Chromadorea; order Rhabditida; family Trichostrongylidae; genus Ostertagia; species Ostertagia ostertagi. The sequence continues at coordinate 4,728 of MU872972.1, read as the reverse complement.
CCAGTTCCTCTCAAACGCAGAACGCGGATTCGAGTTCATCAAAAATCGATCCTGATATGAGTCGTTCGATTGTGGTCTCGGGCGTTCCAGAAGGTCAGTCGCCCAACTCGGTCGATAGAGCACAACATGATCTGCATTGTGTACTCGCTCTTCTCAACTTCTTAGGTGTGGAATGCTTACCTCCTCTAGTTTTTCGCATGGGTGTTAGGAACAGTTCTCGTCCAAGATTACTTAAGGTCATTCTTCCAAATGATAGGTTTCAGAAAGAAGTGATTAGGCTAGCTCCTCGCTTACGTTTTTTTCCTCATAAAGGGGTCTACATTCGGCCCTCGTTGACCAGAGAGGAGAGAATGCGCAGGCGAGAAGCTCATCGTGCTGGTTCTGTTCACAATGACAACTCTGTTGCGAATGGTGTACTCCAAGCTGATTCGGCCAATGTCACATGTAGTTCAAAATCAGAAAACGTGACGAGATCCGGATTTCCGGGAAACCTCTGATAACTCCTCGGCTCCAACCGAGACTCAAGTGTCTGCTTTCAAATATTCGCTCAATTATCAAAAACCACAGTTGTTTAGTCTTTACTCTACTTCATTCAAACTATGATCTTGTTCTTTTAACGGAGACTTGGTTAAATTCGAACCATGACACAGCACCCCTTCTAGGTATTATAAATTCCCAGTTTGATGTCATCCGCTGTGATCGGCTCCATAAGAAAGGAGGAGGAGTTCTTGTACTAGTCCGCAACACTCTTTCTTTTGAGATTGTTTTCAAAAAGTCCCTTAAAGAGGCATATGAAATACTTGTTGTAAACTTGTTTGTCCGTCATTTCAAATTCAGGAGCCTGCTATGAGGCACCCTGCCTACTGGTAGGGGATTTTAATCTTCCCGATGTGGATTGGAACTCGGTCAACTGTAGCGCTGGTTGTTGCGCCGTAACTAAAGAATTTGTGGACATGTTTTATTCCCATAATTTTGTACAGTATGTAAAAAGCCCCACACGTGGCTCCTCGTATCTCGATCTGATCTTTTGCAACGATGTCGCGTTGATCGGGGAGGTTGAAGTACTGCCCCCCATTGGCAGCAGTGATCATGCATCCGCTGAATTCACTCTCAACGTTAGTCCACCCACCGTTACTCAGCGAAAATGGGTAAGAGATTTTAGCAAAACTAAATATGAAGCCATCGAACAATATTTAGGAAACATTGACTGGGTTGGTTCCTTCTCTACGGTAGACACCGTAGAAGATAAATACGAACTATTTCTAGCCGTCCTTGGTGATGCGGTGGATAGATATGTGCCTCTACGTCTAACTAAAACTACTCGGTACAAATTTCCCCCTATCTGGTTAGAATGATACACCGCCGTAGCCATCTATGGGCCTGCGCGGTAGCCGATGATAGTGAACCCAGTTGGGACGCCTACAAAGTCTTCGATAGAAAGGTGTCTAAATGTATAGCTAAATATAACGCGTATTTGGAAAAAAAAATTAATCGATTCAAAGGACCCCACTAAATTGTTTGCGTATATCAATAAACGACTCAAAGAGACTAGAAAGATACCAGCATTAGTTGATTCTGATTCAAATCTTGTCACGCTTGACGAGGAAAAAGCTGAGCTTCTTGCTGATCAGTTTCAGCGAGTTTTTGCGGTAAACAATGGCTTGGTCCCTGTCGAGCTTCCCCCTAGCTGCTTTACAATGATGCCCACACTGTGGTTCCATAAGGAAGAGATTTATGAGTTATTAACCCAATGGCCAGACTCACACTCGGTCACCTCAGATTTCCTCCCCCTTAAGTTCATCAAAAAATTGCATTTTCACATTGCCTTCCCCTTGGAACTTCTGTTCAACCTTTCATACATACGATCGGAAGTTCCATCTCGGTGGAAACATTCCTTCATAGTTCCCATCCCCAAAAAACCTCCTTTCAGTAGTCCTGCGAACTATCGGCCGATAAGTATCACTTCAATTTTTTCGAGGCTTTTCGAAAAGATAGTAAGCTCAGACTGACAGAATACTTTGAACTTCACAACATAATCCCTTCCTGCCAGCATGGTTTTAGGGCCGGAAAATCAATAGAAACTGCTCTGCTTTCTTCTCTCAATGACTGGTCCAGAGCCCTCGACTCTAGAAAGCGTGTTCATGTTATATATTTTGATTTTGCAAAGGCCTTCGATAGAGTACCACACGGAAAGTTAATTCAAAAGCTGGAATCGCTCGGAGTTTACCATCTTATAGTTCGATGGATCGAATCTTTCCTTTGTGGCCGCACATTTCAAGTTCGGGTTGGAAGCAAGCTTTCGTCCATACATGGGATTCCCAGTGGCGTCCCCCAGGGTGGGGTCCTGTCTCCAATTCTTTTCCTTGCATACACTGCAGACCTCCCCAGTGGCTTGGCCAGATATCAAGTATCGTGTTCCATGTATGCCGACGATATCAAACTGTACAAAGTTATTGAGAACGATTTGGATTGTGATATGCTGCAAGCGGCCATTGACCATATCGTCGCTTGGTCCGAGCAATGGGAACTACCTCTCGCTCCCGAGAAAACAAAAGTGTTCAGCATCGGAAATAACAGCACTGTCCATTGCTACAAAATAGGATCGGTAGCACTAGAGCCAGTGAATGAGATTAAAGATCTCGGGTTTGTTTTATCAAACAAACTCGCTTTTGATACTCACTACAAGACCTTGGTATCTAGAGCTAACTGCAGAACTTACAATCTTTTCAAAGTTTTACGATCAAAGAACCCTCGGGTCCTTCTGAAAGCGTACAAAGCCTATGTAAGACCAATTGTTGAATCTGGCTCTTCGGTTTTCTCTCCATCAAAGAAAAAAGACGTTGAACTTTTAGAAAGTGTACAGAACAATTTCACTCGCAAGCTTGCTCTTCGATGCTCCGTGCCGAGTTATGAGTCTCTGCCTAGTGGGGCCGAAAGGCGCCGCCGTTATGCTTTGTCTTCTCTGTCACACAGAAGACAGGTTAAAGATCTCGTCATGGCTTTCAAAATTTTGACAGGGAAGGTTGCGGTTGACGCTGCTGACTTTTTCACATTGGTGCAATCGAGAACTAGGGGGAGCACAATCAAAATTAGGTATCCGTTAGTAAGAACACAGGTCAGAGCTCAATCTTTTGCTATCAGAGTGCTGCCTTTGTTGAACAAAATTTTTGATGAGGACACTCTTTGCTTGTCTCTCGGAAATTTCCGTCGTAGAGCCATAAATTTAGTCAATGCAGAGGTTTCCTGAAGTCTGAATAGGGTACGATTGTTTGCCTTGACTAGGTTTGATGTGTTTACATTTTATATATATATATATTTTTATGACTGCTTTTAATTTTTCTCTTTCCAAAATGTTGCTATTCCTCGGCAAATCGGTTGTTGTGTTGTCGGTATATTTTTTTGTCTCTGCTATCGTATTGTTCCCACGCAGGTACCCTGCGTCCAAATAAATAAATAAATTAAACTTATAGAACTCCGCGCTTGGTGCATGCTCCGCCCACGACCGTAATTCTTCACCTTTTTTCGCCTACATCCACAACTTGCTTCCCCGGTCTCTAGATTGTCTCAACCGAATTCAATTGCGTCTCAACTCTCAATATAAGTTTGGCGGCAAAACCCGCTCATCTGATGCATGCTCCGCCCACAAATAGCGCTTAGCCACCTTTCTTTCGCCGAATGTATTTTAGGTCTCCAGATTTTCTCTCAGCTGATTTATAGCTTTTGCGACAAACTCCCCCACTTTGGTGTGTGTCTCGCCCACCAATGGTATTTTCACCGACCCCGACAGACCTTGTTAACGGTTTTCACCACCTCGTAAACCCGAGTTGTAAATTTGGCAACAAACTCCGGTCACTCTGGTGCGCGTCACGCCCGCCATTAACATTTATTTTCCTCAACTCTGACCCAATCCACCCGTGAGAACCTTTAGGGATGCTGTCCACTTCGGGACACGCCCCGCCCATTGTGGGCGGGCCTCCGCCCACGTCATGTATGCTGGGAACACCTTAGACATTGCTCCCCTACACCAATTGTTTTCTGCTCTGTAGGCTTTCTCCCAACCGAGTTATGAAATTTTTCATAAAGCACTGCTTTTTTAGAGAACGCCCCGCCCACCGGGGGTGGGTCTCCCTAATTCGATGTGGCTTACCAATGCACATTTTCCCCCAGGCATTTTCCCTCTCTTGGATTGTACATTCAGGATTTCTCGAGACATGGCCCACCACCCCACACACCCGGTCTTTCCAGACGGATCCAGGAACTAGGGAATTCCGTGGCAGACCTGCAGAACGACATATGTACGACTGGGCCAGACGACAGTCAAAACGCTTAGTGTAATAGATCAAGAACAATGAAGTGTGAATGCCGGCGTGGCGGACTAAGCATTGTGTTGTGGTAGGATGTCGTTGTCTGTAAGGATTAACATTTACATTTATGGATATTCATGCGTAGTTTCTAGCATTTACCTTCGGTCTTGGCAGAAAATCAGGCGCATTGTGTACACATCCCACATCTAACGTCTTCCAAAATGGCTTCTTATTTGATGAGGTACCCGGTTTCTATCCGAAATAACTGCACGGATATTGACAGATATATTGGGTTGTCACTGTCACAACATCCACATTCGTTTACTGAGCAGAACTGTAGTGCAGGACAGAGTAATCGGTGACGCTGTACCAGCAGATACTCGAGTTCATTGAACCAAGCCAGGCTATTGAAGTCATTGTACTA
>MU872971.1:6112-17414 GCA_036418205.1 Ostertagia ostertagi | reverse complement strand
AGCATCGTCGAGCGCTCGAGCCACGTGTTTCACGACGCCGCAATCCAGACCTCCCGTGATTATCCACGCTCCTGTGGTCTGTGCCGCCTTCAGCAGTCCGTCTCGAAACATGCCGCCCAATTTCTCCTGCACTCTGAAATTACTTGGTAAAAAACGTATGGACGAAAAATTGCAGAAAATAATGAGGATTTCGATGTTTTTTGTCTATATGTTTTTGTTTTTTGCGTGCCGCAAATAAGGCCATGCTTTCATTTCGCTTTCGAGGCAGCTGAAAGCGATTTGCTAGTAGTCAGATCTCTACAAAGTTCTTCGAAAGCTCTGCCACACGCCCTTCTTAGAGCTTAGTTGCGAAAGTTTTGTGCATTTTGCCACATGGTTTAGAGTTCAGTATTAATGAAGGCTCCTGCGTCAGTGTACTGAATTTTTGCTATTTCAGACGACCAGTCATGCCAAATACATCGCCATGACATACACTGTGCTATTGTCAACTAAGTCTGACCTCTTTGCAATGTATGTCCTTCACACATATTGATTAACAGTGATTTTTTTGAACTTACTCGAAATTGGTCATGCCTCCATGCACTGTGATGACGAGCCGTGGGGGCCGTAGACCCCAAACCTGAAATGTGTTCGCGATTTCACGAGAACTCATCATCTCTACGTCGGAAGAATGTTAGCGTTCAAGAAGGAAGGTCACTTGCCTTCTCCATGAGGTACATCACATCTTCTGGTTCGGAATCGTAGCCAAGGCGGATGAATTGGGCCTTGTGTGCATGTGCGCCACCCTAAAAAACAAGTATCGCTTTGTGGGATCGCCCCAAGGTAGAAAAATCAGAATTCCACAGGAGAATACAGAGTTGGGAGTAGTGGAGGGTTTGTGAGGAGGGGCCGAAACCTACTGATGAACTCCCGGGCTTTGCAGATTGGTGATCAAAAGCAGCATAAAGTTGTTCAGAGTTGAAGAATTCTCGCGAACTCCCTCACCTCCTCCAACCATCACCCTCATGGGCTGTTTCTGTAGTACTTGATTCTGAGGCTAGTCGACCCGCTATAACTTTGCCCACTTTCCCTCCGACCCAGCGGTAGAGCCGAATGGGGAGTAAGTATGGCAAATCCACTATTTTCGCCCACTTCATACGTGTTTTCGAGAAATTTTGTCAAAATTCTCACAACTCGTCGAAACGACTCTACTGTGGTATCTGTTCAGACCCCACGCCCAATTTCAGCCACACACGGCTCCCTCTGCCAACTTAGAAATTACGACCCTATTGTTCTCTGCCTGCAAACGCCAAACACGCGAAAACCCTCCGCCTCTGTTGCGGGTGACTAGAGACTTAGGGTTATGGTGGACCCTTTTATTATCACCTCGCGGTGGTATCGCCTTTATTGTATAGCTGCAAGAGGAGTTATGTGGTTGTGGTATCTGTTCAAGGCTTATACAGTATGGGCACGCCCCGCCAGGAGTGAGGTCGTGAAGGAGTCTTCGCCAGCGATGCGCAGGCGATGACACCTTCACTGAAAATTCCAATGCGATCACAGATCTTGGTACAAATGACCTTGTTCAGGAAGCTGCTGAAGAGTACACTACTACTAGGGCCCGTGTTGCAACAAGTACACTGGCCTGGAATGGGTCCCCGACTGTGTTTCTACTCCGGTGAATCTTGCAGCCCCCATAGTCAAGAATATTCGGGGGATTCGTCCAGGGATGCAGGGTTTGGGCTACCCATCCAGCTCGTGACCGACATGACATACGAGCCCATCACTGGGCCCAAGAAAAGGTTCGCCATAACACGCGACGCTGGGCGACAAACCTGGAACACAATGGTGCCGAAGGCATCCGTGGGTGAGGTTTGTGTATGGGTGGCGATTGACCACGGTTGGCCTTCTTCAACTTGTGCACCCTGTGAAAACACCGAAAAACGTGACAGAGCCAACTGCGAATGGGCGGCCATCAATCGACCACAACCACATCTGAAACATGACAGCATAGATTAAGATTAAGGAGCTTTAGGAGATTTCCATCCGATCTCATACTAGGATTGGTCGAACATGCATAGCCAGTTCGTGAAGTATGCAGGGTTTTCCACCCCAATTCGTGAACCTTTTCCATTTCTGAAACGCTGCAACTGATTTCGTCATTCTAAACCCCAATTCGTCACTCTTCCAGTAAATTTCGGCGAAAGAAAGTTCGCTGAAAGTTATCCTACAGGAGTTCATTGAAGGTTCTGATCACGATGTGACATCCATTCTTGGCGCTGGCGCCAGGTTTTGCCACGACTCATTCCCAGCAAATTCGCTGTAGACTTAGTTATGCGGGGTTATTTCGAGCCCGGATACGAATTACGGCATTCGTTTTTGTTGAGAGCGTTGCTCAACGCATATTTCTCGATCTAGCCGGTGAGAGGCCGCAAATGGGAAAAAGACGACAAATGATGCCAGCGCCAAGAATGAATATCATGTTCGTAATCAGGAACTCAGTGACCCCTGTAGGATAAGTTTCAGCGAATTCCTTTTGCCGGATGTTGAGTCAAGGTTGACAAATTGCTTGCAACGAGTGACGAACTGGGGTTTAGAATGAGGAAATTGGATGCAACGTTACGAAATGAGCCGAAAAGTTTACGAAAGTAGCAAGCCGTTCACTAAATTGGCTGCAACGTTTACGAATTGGGGTGGGAAACCCTGTAATAATAAAATCCTATGTATTGACTCAAGCCACTGTTCGCTAGCGCAAGTAGAGTTACCATAAATTCTCGCCCAAAAGGGGGCGGATACATAAATTTGCGGGGGTTAGAAACGAAGAAAGTGATGTAACTGGGACAGAGAAGAACGACGCATGAACCCGCGAATTGTCCTTTCTGCTTTGATTCCACGTCGGATGATAGTCGACGGCAATTCGTCGGTTGACCTCAAGAGACTCAGCTTTGAGAGCCAGAGCCCTAGTGCCGACGAACAGGAACTAGTGGTCGGAGCTGGACACGAACCACATCATTTCTCGTTCTTCAGAAGCTTGGCTTCCTTTTCTGATAGGCATATTTCCCTTCGTTGAAAATCTAATGTGTCGCCCACCTCCCTTGAGAGCACAATCCACGCTAAAATGTATGGGCGAAGTAATTTTGACTACCGCACCCTTCCCAATTGTGCACCCCACTCCGTTGCTATCTGACAAGGAAGAACCCATCAACGAGAAGAGCCCAACTGACTCCGCCCATACGTTCAGCGTAGAAAGTGTCTTTAACCACACCTTTAAGCATTGGTGCAACTGAAAGGATTCATTCCAGATTGCTAAGAACTGTACCTATTAGATAAGCACATCGCGTTGAAAGTGAACCGAGAAACGTTTTAACTAAAGCACGCGTAACCCAACACCTCTTCAAGCAGCTTGCATCGATCTACTGATGTGATTGTCCGAGTTGATTTTAGAACTCCTAACGAGATGACGTACCTTTCGGGGCTGCCTGGCTGACCAACAAACTTGATGCATTCTCGCTTTTCGAACGCATGTTCAATCCATGGACCAGTGAGTTTCTCGGACTGGAACAAGAACTTTTTGGCATTCGATTCGATTGAATGAGCCGCGGCCAGGCTGGGGTTGCCCCAAAAAATTCAAGACCATATCGTGACGTTACTGGCCACCAATGCTTCTAAGAGTGAGAGACAGGGGCCATGGAACCTTCGAAGGTCCTGTCGTAAAAGCGGTTTTGTCAGATAACTTCCTCCTGACTATGACCATCTGTAGGCTAGAATTCATAGGCGAATACTACAATGGTGATCACTTCCGTTAATAGGACCTTCTATGATTTGGTTATAGCCCCTACTACAAGTGACAGAGCCGTTGGCCAATCTCACCAATTCATGAGAGCTCGCTTTATGACAGAAGGAAGTAGCGTAATAGCAAGTGGCGCTATTACCAAGCGCGTGGTCTGGGGATCAACTACTGGATCTCATGTCGTCCTAGCTGACCATGCCTCCTATCTCTATGGATTCGTTTAATTGGTACAACAACGCCAGTGGGTGACACTAGGACTCGGCCCAGGTGAGGGGACTAGGCGAAAAATTGCATACCTCCTACCCCGAACCTACCTAAGTTTTGTCTTAAACTTATAAGTGGCTCACTCACACAGACCTGCCCCCATCTCCCCTCACGACCCCCCCCCCGCATGAGTTGCCACACTCATGCACATCGTCTAGCCCCGCAATTCATTGCGTAGGCGAAGTCGTATTCAAAATGACATTCTGCTTCTGAATGGAGCTTGCGGGGCCAGCGCGATTAACTAGTGCCTGTTTTTCCTTCCAGCGTTCTAGTACCAATTAGCCGACGCCGGAGGAATGGACGGCTTGGTTGATTTGATCCCCGGACCGCGCGCGTGGTAGGCGTGCCACTTGCCACTACATCACTTCCGCCCTTCACCTTCCACGACCATGACCTCCTTCAAAGGCAGAATTGACGATGAAAAGTTAGCTCATTGGAAATAAGGGTAGAGGTGGTCAGTGGAGCAGGAGAGAAGAAACCATTGAAACGGCCCGAAACCCGAGAAATGGGACCCCTTTCCTTGCCCGTTGATTTGCGCATTGATGCGACTCTCATCGCTGCCCTCTTCAACACTACGCTCTCTCTGCTATCTAATCACTCGCCACGTAGGAGTGATTAGATAGTCGGTGGGCGTGCCCCGCCAACCGCGCTAAGAGTGAGCCATGCTAGATCGCCGAGGTCAAATCTTTCGCTGCCAATTGCGCGTCGGTCAGCACCCTCCAGGAGGTCCGCCTGTCTCCCAACTTTGCCTGCAAATTTTCCCTTCTATGACTTTCGCGAATTCCTCGTTTAAGAGCAGCAAATACGAATTGCAATACCGACTCACAAATATGACCCTTCTCGTTGAGAACTCAGCGAACAGATGGCTTTGCTTTACAACAACAAAAATAAAACAAAATGAAAAACAAGTGCAAGAGAGCAAAGGTTTCGTCTCAGTAATGCTGCAAGTTCCGGTACAGTTTGGCCAAATAAGTGTCCATGGCCATACACGTAAGCATCAGTGGGAAATGTGGCACCTTTCGTAAAGTGAACAACCTACCAAAGCTCTGGCGAAGAGATTCGGGTTCTCAAATAAGCGAGATGTGTTTTTCCTGGATGCTTCACCGGATCGCATTGACGATAAGCTGTTGATTGTACCAAAACCGCAAACAGAATTCCGCGGAACACAGAGTTTGTCTCCAACCAGCGAGAGGGTCCTGAAAGGAAAGGGTAAAGTAAAAGAGCGTAAGGTGTTTGAAATTTATGAAAGAAGAAAAGAGAGGCAGCTTCGTCTTTGAAATGAATGGCACTTCTCTGATTTATGGATAATAACAGCGCTTTCAATAAAAGTTACTAAGGCGCTGCAGTTGGCCGATTGTGGGCGAGCTGCTCAACGCAATTGGCAATTTTTAATGCTTGCATCTCGCTACACTCCAGCAACGTTGCATGTCTTGAAAGTCACAGTTTTCTTGTGTATATTTGTAGTCCGTTTTTCTCCAGGCAACTCGTCCACCCCCTCACCAATGAGCCGAATGCTTACTTCAGCAGATTTTTTATGTAATGATCACCACAATTACTCCCATTTTTGGAATTAACACATTAGGATTTGTTGCAAAATTTAATTTCGTAAGAGAAATGTATGATCAAGACGTAATCTGTAGTGTACGTCACGGCAATATAATTCAAACGCGTCCTTCATCTACGGCGAAGAGGGGGTGAAAAAACAGCCCAGGGCGCGGCCAACCATGTGTTCGTACTGTTCGAACGAGGTGATCTCATTTGAAGAAGTTGAGGGAGTCGGGGTTGTTGAATCGAATAAAAGGTCGATGCTTTTGCTGACCCTCGATGAAAAAGGCGCAAAAATAGAAAAACTAAGAGGATATGCGTCATCTATCGAAATATCCCACTACCCTCTCCTGTGCATCTCACCCCTCAATCTCACCCCTCATCCCTTCCGTCGCAGGCATTGGGAATAGAAAAGTGAGGTGTTGGCGCGTCGACCGATTTCAGAAATACTAAAGAAAAAGCCATGATGGGCTAGAGAATGGTGATTGGGGTAGGGAGGGAGGGGTCGTACCAGCGGGAGCCTTCTTGCTTCGTGGAGTGTATGGAATCCTCCCAAGGAGTCCGAAACTTTGGAAATGTGCGGACTCGACGCGTCGATGCCAGAAAATGCGGACTCGGACGGTTGCTGTAGGTAGTAGAAAGCGACCTCACGAACGAGTAATAAGCTGCGGTGCGGTGACAGTTAGTGACGCGGAAGCATGCGAAAAGTAGGGGATATCGTCTAAATGGAACGCGAAAAATCTAAGAAATACTGGAATACTGACGGAAAAAGTAGCAAATAAAAAACGCAAAAATTAATGACATAGTACTAACAGGAAGTAAAAACGAGCAGCGTCAACTGCCATCAGCCGTTGCTGGAAAGCGGAACATCCTTAAAGCAACAGTCCAGGCAGGGTTTCAACTACTTGGTCATTAGGCGGTCAAAACATGCCCCAGCCCAACTAAAGTTTATAGGAAATGTCTTTAAGTTCAAAACCTACCTCTAAAATGCGCTGGAAGGGGTCGAAGTCCTCTTGGAGGGGGCGGATCACCCATAAAGAGGCGGATCGCCCAACATACGCTGTGCAGAGCGCTTGCTCGACTAGCGGTCGTTGCGGGACCGCCGCGCTGTATGAGGTCGATTCCATAAGAACCCAATTGAAGCGCTTCAATTTCGATTGCTGGCAAATAGTTATGTATTTGCAAGCATGCATGGCTATTTGCCAGCAGTCAACTGGAGCGCATGTACTACGGGCAGGTTCGGACAACTCGTCCAACACACATCTCCCTAAACGGCAGGGGGAGTCCCTGTCTAAGCCCCTGCCCGACGTTTTTTTCTACTTTTTCTTTCTCCATTGACCAACTTCTCACCTGCAACGTCATTATAGGTGGTCCTTACCCGCGAATTCGTTCCTGGATTGTTGCTTTAAAGCGGATGCTACGCGCCGTGTGGTTGGCAGTAAAATCGGAATTTCTCGTCGCAGCTGCAGCTCATTCAGCTGCCACAATTAGTGGACAGTTACTGGTCAAATGGTATATGACATAAGGAGAAATTTTCGGAATACTTCATTCCGCTTACAGTAATTCCAATTTTGGCAGGGGAACAAAGGTGGGTGTGGGAGCGAAGGTGAAATTGACGGAGCTTCTCACCCTGCAAAAATTAATACTGCAATAGGCGGCAAACTATTCCATTGAACACTCCATCTATCCCCCAGGCAGGGTCAACCCTATGTTGCTACAAGTAGCAACGGGGGGTCGTATTTTGATGAGTTTGTAGAGGGGGGGGTCGTACTTGCTTCGGTTGTAAGAAGTTGCATGTGATGAGTGGGGAGCGGCGCGGGAGAAAATTTGCCCGTTTCAGCGCGCGTATACCCCCGCTCGACGGTAATTTTTTGGGGTAAAAATTGTTTTGAAAGAGGGGGTCGTATGAAACATTTCATGAGGGGGGGGTCGTAAAAACTTTTTGAAAAGTAGCAACGATAGGACCGACCCTGCCGCCGGTAATCACCGCAGAGAAAAACCAGGTCAACTTGACTATTGCCAAAGTTAGCGAAGAAACCCTGCTAGACATCACGGTGCCTTTGAAACACCTGCAGGAAGATCAAACCCCCAATTTGCGCATGAGTAGGAATTATGAGCAGACGCGTAGTAAATAAATAAGCTAATGGGTATGCGTAGAATACGAAAAACTCTATGTTTGTTCAGTTCAGCCATGAAATTGTTTTCAAGACGCTAGCTCATTTATTTCTACGCTGTTGACGTCGACTAATGAGGTGGTGGTATACAGGATAAGGAAGTGTCGCCATGTTTCACTGATAGATGCTTATCACAAGGAGGCGCTTAAAAATTTCCTTGGCTAGCTAACCAGAATAGCCGTAGCCAGTGTCTAGCTGAGGTGTATGCTTGAATGTGAAGGCACACTCCGTGATTAGATCATTGGCTCACGGCGACTACGGTGCTGGATGGGGGATGGAGACGGCCGCCATCTTGGACTGTCGAAGGTCAAAAGATTGAAAAGGGGGGTGGTGTTAGTGAAATTTGAAGGGGTCACGATTGCTTAGGAGAGAGTCGTTTTGATGGGGTTGTAACTAATTCCATAATTTGAGCGAAAATTTTAAGAATGGGACGTAAAATGGAAGGGATTAGATTCTGGCGTTTCTTGAGAACAATCAGCATCATATTCATAGTCAGGGCACTGGGTGTCCTTAAGACGCACTTAAACGCAACATTTTCGCATTGGCCACAGTCCAGAACAGCTGCTTAGAGTCTATTCAACTTAAAAAATATAACCTAACGAAGCATTCGGAAAGCTGGCTTTGACCTCTTCGTAAGTTCGAAGCAAGGCGCGTGAGGCCGCGAAGGAAGTATTTCTTAGATAGACCCTATCTCGTCCTCTCTCGCAAAACTCTGGAATAGGACAGCTGTGAGAGATATTATTGTCTTGTATGCGAATGCTTGGACCTTCTAGCAGCTTATCTGCTAGAGAAACACTTTGAAAATTGAGCACGTATCCAAATGACTGTAACTTTTCTAATGTGGACGAATTTTCAGTCTGGTAGAAGATACGGAAGTTTCTCAACGAGTACTTTCTGGAAAGTGCAGAACTCATGAGAATGTCTAGGCAATTCCTCTGCCGCCGTTATTTATTTATTTATTTATTTGAACTACACTCAAAGGTGCGCACAATAAAAACACGGAACACGTATGAAAGGCAGTGAAGTTTAATCAGCTACACTTGGGACCACATTTACACTAAGAAGCCGGATAAATATATAATCGAGTGATTAACGATGAAAAACCTTGAGAAGCGCGACTTTTCACAATTTGGAAAACCATAACTTCCCAAAATGCAATAATTGAGAAATTTTTATGCAGAATCACAGACTAGCAGATTTTCACTCGACGGCGGCTGAAATAGCTGGTTCGTTCAGTATGCCGGAATAGCCCATTAAAGATTTGTCCGAGTACTGCAGAGAGATTTGCCTTTGTTGCGCTGTTACTCCTTTAGCGATCGAAGCTTCTTCATGGACACTTTGATTGTTAATTTGTTTAAAACAGAGAAGCTCCAAAAGTTTTATTCCAAAAGAATTCCAAAAGTTCACAAAAGTCCAAATACTCCAAAAAACGAGCCAAAAATTTGAAAAGAATTCCTTTGGAAACTTCCGCGATATTTCGGTGTATAACACCTTCTTCAGGCCTGAAATACATTGATTATAACTTGTAAAATATTTCAATGTATTTCAGGCCTGGAGAAGGGTAGCTTCATCCTTGGCAGAGGCAACTCCATGTAAGTACCTACGGGGATTAGGGAAACCACTAAAAATAATTATACAAGTTATAATCAATGTATTTCAGGCCTGAAGAAGGTGTTATACACCGAAATATCGCGGAAGTTTCCAAAGGAATTCTTTTCAAAATTTTTGGCTCGTTTTTTGGAGTATTTGGACTTTTGTAAACTTTTGGAGCTTCTCTGTTTTAAACAAATTTAGGTCCTGATGAGGCTCCGGGACAGCACAAGTATGTACTAAGAGAACTTTGATTGTAGTGAGAGAAGTTTTGCGATTCGCAAGTTTACGCTTTTTTAATCAGTGAAGGAATGTACTGCAAGGTTTAAACTCACTTAAAAATTTATACTTTTATGAAGTTAACGCAGGAAATTGAATTTCTGTTTGACCAGGACTCCTTTCAGTCATGTTGAAGAGCCCCTTACGGGAGCCGTTTAAGGTCTCGCAAACTCAAATCACCATCGCAGAGAACGGGAATCGGAGCGCATGACGTTGATCGAAATCACTTGGGGATGCGCCGTGCACTCGATATCCGGTCGTCGTGGTTTCCATCTACTCCCGAACAGGCTGCCACTGTTCTGATCTCGGCTCTTACAAACCCCTACTCTCCAGTGATATGTCATCCGACCTCGAGGACCGCCTGTACGAACGTTGACCCTGGTGTGAAGGAGGAGTTTCTGTCGTCAGTGAAGTTGCGGAACTTGTGAAATAGGAGGGGGTCTGTGAGCCGAATTGAGAGCTTTAATGCGACAGAGAGCGACGAAGCCTACGGGGCCCACTCACAAGTATTAAGCTCAATTTTTCAAAACGTTTTCGCGAACACAGTCTCTGAAAGCCTTTCGAACCCCTAGTAAGATCCGTTGTGAGTGGCACTTTTCACAGAAATTCCGCAATATTCGATTCATTAATGCCACACATGTTTCCATCACTTTTGCCCCACATAAATAGTTTCATGAAACTAACTATGCTCATTTGCATCTCCTCAAAGTGGCTTCATACGTAGTGCCTCGATTAAAAAAGTATGTTTATTGAGGGTGTTTCCGCCGAAGAGAGCATAGATGAAAACTAAGAGGATAGGAAGGATGGAGCATTTGGCATTGGTCGATCCCTTTTGAGATGCGCCACGCCTCCACTACCATTCAAAATCGTGGGTGCATTTCAAAAACGATTTGACTTGCGGGTCTATTGACACACAAGTCAGGGTTTTTATTCTGCAAGACAAGACTAGTACCAATTATTTATCGACCACGGAAGAATAGGAGGCTCGATCAGCCTGGACTGCGTACAACCCAAGACTTGGCCTCGGACCGCGCGCCTAGCTAGCAGTTCACTTCTCACCCCACCACTTGCGTCATGTTGAAATATTCAGACTTATAAATATTTGCAAAGCCGGGTATTCCATATGAATACACTTGAGAACAATTCTACAATTCCTCAACTAGACATCCCCTTCTCGAATCATTTTCACAAGGAGCATTGAACCTAGAATGGCCCAAATCTACTCTGTTCCGTCAAACGGGGGAACAGGAGAGAGGAAAATCGTACTAATTGAACGGTAAGTTTTTGAGGGCATTTCATTTGCCTACTATCTTGCGCTCTCATCATCCATGACCTCTTGAACCCGAATGCAACTCCTTCCTCCCACCAACATAAATACGACCCCTTTAAAGGAACCCCTGACCGTAGCTAACCCTGGTGAATAGGAAGTTTGAAAGAAAGTGACAACAATTCGCGAACCACTAAGATCAGTTTCATCAAGGACCAGCGGGAAAAGAAGAATGAAGACCAGGTGGATTTTTCGTTGGTAAATGAAATACTAAACCAAAAACGTCTGGATTAATTACAATTTTTTTTACAGATTTTGCAAAAGATTTAGATGTATTAGATGAAAGTGATTAATAAGGTGGATCGACTATATTACACAATAATATTCTCATTTCAGCGTTTTTAAATAGAAATCATT
>MU872970.1:0-15070 GCA_036418205.1 Ostertagia ostertagi | reverse complement strand
AAGCAAAGTGCTGTAATATATCGAAATGTAGACTGTAGAGATAATAGGTAGAACGTTTTTAGAGAGTAGGCTTCAGAAATTGAAAGCCTGTGAACGGTTCATCACGATGCTCTTTGAGGCATTGAAAGAAGTACACTGAGAAAACAATGAGATGCTTAGCAATACTGCGTATTCGACGAGAATTCCTAGAGAAATAATCGCGCCGAGAAAGTGGATCACATTCATCCGAATTCTATTTCTTTCAGAAAGAATGTTTGAAAAAGAAACTCTTGTAGACGGGCTGATCGACCGTGAAGCTAGCGAGTGAGATCCCGTAAGGATCGTTGCCCATGCAACAAAACGACGTAATAAACCGACTCGGACACGCATGAACATCCGACTTATTAGCGAGGTCGTGATGAGGCTGCAAGAGGATTATTGCCCGAATGGAAGACGACAATCCACATTAAAGGACGTGAGACGAATTCCTTGCATTTTATACGACTCCACTCGGTTCTCAAAATCCGCCTCTGAAACCACCTACAGTTTTTTTTCTCGACCAGGTTGCAGAAAATTAAGATTTGCATAAGTGAAAGAGAGAGCGCAATGTTTCATGGAGTAATATGAATGGCAATTGGGGGAATGCACGGGGCTATCGTGAAAGCAACGTCCGGTAAGGTGCTATTATAGCTAATGGCATAGTTTAGGGGCCATATAGCTCCAGATTGGTGTGCGGGCGGACTGAGGGTTATATCCGAGGTGCGAGACGAATTACTCACGGCCAAGAATGTTGGATTTCCGACGGACTAAGCTGTGTGGGATACTTTTGAGATATTCTGAGGAACTGTTCTTCAAGGTAATGGAATGATGTACTATTAATGAACGAAACTCTTCACTTGAAATAAACAGAAAAGGATCATCTCATTTTGGGGCCGGTCAAACCTTTTCTGGGGTGCGCCACAGTCTTTAATTCTGGTCAGATTCGTGGTGACATTTGAATCAATTTGGTAGATTTTAGAGAGCAGTTAAACGATTTAGTGCTTTTACCATCCCGGTGCCAGATAGCACCAAAGTCTTGGTACCAACCAACAAGCCCCAGAGCGATGAAAGGTTACGGCATGATAAGTATGGTAGCCGATTGACAATTCACTGTTTTTACCCCTTCAAACGAAACGCTACCGTCTAAGCGACTCTGGAAAGACTGAAGGCTTGGTTGGCGGGTGGGGAAGAGACCCGATCTGAGATTCAACCCCGTGGTAATTGACACCTGTTAGTCCCACCACATTTCCTACCTAGAATTCTGTAAAAGTCTCGACTTTTCTGTGGCCAGCACCGACAGATTCTTTTGAGATGCGTTCCATATTGATAGCTCTGCCCCTATTGCTAGCCATGGAACGTTCGAGTGCGAATTGTTCAGACAATCGCAAGGTCCAATCGTTTGAGTATTTGCTCATTTGTGGGTTAGTTGGCCGTTGGTCTGTCCCCGAAAGGAGAAAGGTTTGCTAAACATAGGAGTAACTGAAGAGGCACCACAACACTCAATGATGTGTCCCCACCCCAGTTAGTCCTCCCCAAAAATTTGAAGAGTGTGTAGTTACCCACTTTCCACACACCTTTTTGAAACTGAACAAAGTAAGTAATTAGACTTTGCAAGTACTCGGAAATATTGAAAATTGTAATATGGCTCTGCGCCGGAAATTTTACCCCAGGTTTCAGCTCAGTTGCGCCTGCCTTCAGGTTTTTCCTTCCATTTCCTGCGGGAACGGCAGCGGTTGCGATCGCAATGAACTGCTGTTTCCCTTATTGTCCCTCTCTTATACCAAGCAACTCGAAAAGCCGACCGGTTAAAACAATTCGGCAAGTGGAGACAACGCGGTGGCTAAGAGGTCCGCTCAACATTTTAGTGATGTCAGAAGGGCAAAAACGAGCCTGAATTATTAGCTGGCCTTCATTCCTTGTTATTCGGACAGGAATTCTCCCTATGTTTTTGGATGTAAATATTTAGCACCGCACCACGTTAGAGGTCAAGACCGGTCACAGAAGATCAATGACGCACCAGTCGAATAAAGAGGATGTTTCACTAAAAAGATACGGACCGACTTGGAAAGAGCTGTTTTTGCTGCTGAGACAAGCAAGAGGCAGTACGCATAAAACCTGTAGAGCGTTGATGGTGTCGTAGGATTAGGAAGGCTTTTACGGAACTCTCTCGCACAAATTATTGTACAATCTGAGAGCACGGGAACGGAGCTTGTCAGAAGGTTGCGTAACAGATGCGATTCGCACGAGTTCACAATCGGATAGTTGATCATTCAGATTAGCTTTCAGTTCCATACGTAGTATATAACCAGCGATCTACAAGTTGCTAGTGTCGGTTGTAAATTTAATATACTATGCTAGTTATGCCAGAGCACGAGGGCTAAGCAGATCAATAAGATAGACTGCATGCTGGAGATCCTTTGTCTTCTATAATATTACATCCATGTCCTTTTGCTTCTATAATGTTACGTCAATGTCGCAATGGCATCGCCTCAGCGCCGACTGCCCTGGATTTGTGCGGAGTATGACAAAGAGCAGTGTCATTTCCAGGTCCTATCTCCTATTTTTGAGTACCTCTAAGACATGCTACGCATAATGTTTCTATTTGCCTGCCAAAAATATTCGGCAGATGTGCCCCCCAATTGTGCAAGGGTATGAGAATCACAATAGGGTACGTATCATGGAGGTGTTCAATGCTGGCAAATGTTCACGACCCCTGGATGAAATACGCATCATGCTGCAGTGCCATCACGAAAGCGAACGAACTGCATTTCATCCATAAATTGCTCGCGAGTCGCGCTATATTGTCGTCACCTCAAACACTCGCTGTTTTCTTAGTAATGGGTCACTGTTAATAAATCAAAAGATTGAATAATTTCATTGTCGCTTGATGAGTTTCATCCATCTTCCTCACTGAATGTGACATGATTACATGACAAGTTATATTATACAATCCTTTATTTTATAAGCGGCGCACTTTCTGGTCGTTTTGTATTAGGTTGTCTCATAAGTGATGTCGTTTTTTTTCAACCAAAAAATTTTCATCTAAATCATGAAACTTTTACATCGTTTTATATATCATTCGAAAGAGAATTGTCTGCTCTACAAAATGCTGTGTTCCGCTTCCACCGCTATTTCAGAGTTTTCGAATTTCAGGCCAGCAAAATGGGAGGTCTCGCCGGCAAAAATTGACCAAACCGACAACTGGCTGTAACTTTATTTTCCCTGGGGAGAAATCAACCAGTGATATACCCTATACTTACCCATGACCTCTTCTAAACATTCCACTCTTAGGTTGCCGAAAAAGCTTTGCCGTTTTTCTTTTCGAATTGGCTGACGGATAAGCCATAGCAATTTTCAAATTAAAATTGTTCCTCGTAAACGTCATTGTTTCATATCGAGTGGTGTTCCTTTTACGAGCACTTCTTCTGCTCTACTCGCTCATTTGTTTTGTTTCTCTGTTTGTTGGGAATTAGTTCGAATTTTAGATGTTTCGGTATAAGGTGCTTTACCGCGAAAGTGACCACATTTCTTTGAAAAAAATTATCCCTTAGAAAATGAGAAAATCAACCAGTCGTACATTCCTAACTTAGTCATGACTTGTTCTTCAAATTCAACCAGTTCTTCAACGTCTCGGCCATAAAAAAATTTCGACCTAGATCACAGGTAATGGTGCTCGACCGTCGAGTTCTGGTTGAAAAACCAGCTCTGGAAATGAACGACGCGATTTGTAGGAAAACCTAGTAGTGTAATGTTTAGAAGAGGTCATGCATAAGTAGAAGGTACATCATTGATTGATTTCTCCCAAGGAAGATAAAGTTAGAGATAGTTGTCGGTTTGGCCATTTTTGTCGGCCGGACCTCCCATTTCACAGGCCCAAAATTTGAAAACCCTGGAAGAAATGTGGAAGGGACATAGCATTTTGTAGAGCAGACAATTCTCTTTCGAATGGTACACAACACGATGTAAAAAGCATGGAGGTTTAGATGAAAATTTTTTGGATGAAAAAAAGCGACACTGTTTATGAGACAACCTAATATGTCTGTATGTGTGTGTATGTATGTATGTATGTCTGTGTGTCCGTCCGCAAAATGAAGTGAGTGAGAAGGAAGCTCATGGGATAAACAAACCGCTAACAAATCGGGTAGCTTACAGGATTTGAGATATCAATGTTTTGTAGCAGGATAGTTGTGATAACACTCTTAGGGCTATATAAACACCTGCTTAGCACACTTCCGTTCATTCCACATGGTGCTGCAGTGGCAGCTGGAGGGCAGTGGAGAGAGGAAGGGAGGATGAGGAAGGGAAGCGAAAAATCTACCGTCATATCATGATTGTGTCCCTTCTACTGTATGAAACACCATTGTGTTGCATACGCGTCACTTCCAGGAGGTGTTGGTGTCACAGGAGGAAGGGACCATAGCGGAGGATAGAAAGCTTGCGCAGGAAAGGAAGGTCCCGGCGGTTGACGGGGGACTAATCTGGTTGTTATAAACCACGTTAATACCCATGGACAGAGGATCAGTTCACGTTATAACTCGTGAAGACAGTGACCTGTTCCAAACGTTGGCGAATTAGTGGAGAAGATTGCCACTGCAGATGTTTTTGAGGCGTCATCAGTGTCCAGAGGTAGGCCGTAAGATGAGCATGCATTCATAGCGAACGCGCGAACGGGGTTACGATAGCCTTAAACTAGAGGCTGAAGTTCATTCTTTCAGTGATATCATGGATCGCTAGACCTCTCAGCGAGCTGAATGCGCGGTTGGGACAGCCTCCTACCAATGATGTTCAATGACGCCATCGAATTTGCACCGCTCTCCAGGCATCGTGATCACTGCCTTCAAACGAAGCTTAAAAGGAAACTGTGAACGCTATAATTCGCGCAGAATCAGATCTAAACGTAACCGACAGGTATAATAGTGGTGGTCGTGAATAATACAGATGCTGGAAATGTCCAAATATCCTTGTCCAGCGTTTGATTGGTGAAATGTGTCTCGAATACGTGAGCATAATGTGGATTCTCGAAAAGTAACAGCATATTCTCAATGTAGGCATCGACGGTCTGCTCGACGTTGTCGCCTCGTTCGCTGATGTTGGAGAAGAACTCCTAAATATGTTGTTTATTGAAAGAATCCTGATTCACGAGCTTAGTTTTTCGTCATTTGGGATCAGGACATAGATCGGGCGTTGACCAGTTCCTTTTTGGAATCCGCCGCGCATTCTGTTTCTGTTCGAATTCTATGAGATTCGATGGCATTGACCTGCTGCCAAGAACTCAAGCTGAGCCGAGCTTGTCGCATTAAGCCAGAACGGGTCTTGGAACCATATTAATGCACCCCAGCGTAGAATTTACTTTGATAGTCGTATAATTACCCAAGGATACTGGGCTATGGTCAAAGCAATTTGTTACAGCTGGCAATCGAACTCGCACATCTCGCTTTCCGGGCATTGTGTTAAACCCACTACTGAGGCACATTTCACCTTTATCCAGCTTTCGATGGTATATTTACCATAGCTTGATGAGCTGGCTGCATAACTAACAGCTGTGCAGTTTGGCAAATGTTGCCAAGAACTTCAAGTCCTTTTTGGTCAAGTTCAATTGGTCGTTCAATCGTTTGGAAGAGATACGCTCCAAGTACGATGTAGGCGACGCAGGTGACCACCAATCCGAGGTGAACAAATACAGCACGAAATTTCTGAAAAGCATCATTCATCTTGTATCAGCTGCCCCGAAACCCTTTTTGCCCAAAATTGCAAACACTTACGGTTCGCTTCCAGAAATTCTGTCAGATTCCGCCGATGAGCTGGCTCTTTCTCGGTTCCGCGAACTCATGCCCAACCAGTTTCTATCAAATGCCAAATTCATTCATCTTGGTAGTTTTGCTCACTGCTGTTGGTCGTTGAAGTCGCGTCTGAAAAATCTTATCGAGGAGGTTAGCGTCAAGCAGATCGCGCAAACACATCAATCAATAGCGCCGAGATACTACTCAGCGCTTGCAAGCCAGACCAACTTTTCATAGTCCGTAAGCTGCAGAGGTAAGCAAACCAGCCCTTTTGGCGTTTCGGCTGGGACCGTATGCTGAATGTTGGGGAGGGGATGGGGTCCCCAACGGTCGACGGTTTACTTCAACTCGGTTGGTACGATAGGAGAGTACTGACGCAAGTGGTGCAGCTGGTCCAGCAGCTCCGCCAGAAGGGCTGGTTTGCTCACCCCAGGACTAAGCCTTGGAGAGGGGACGGACCCGTCCTCTCTTTAAGGCTTAGTTCTGAGGTAAGCACCAAATTGTGGCGGTTCTAAGGACCGAGTTGAAGTGGTCCGTCCACCGTCGGGGACTCCATCCCCTCCCCAACATTCAGCATACGGTCCCAGCCGAAGCGCCAAAAGGGCTGGTTTGCTTACGTCCTAGTGCACTGTCGCGCGCGCAATCCTCTCAGCGCTTTGTCCTCCCCGAGGTTGAGATGGGGACTTACATATACATATGATGGGTAAAATTTTTTTCTGATCTCAGGTGCGCGCAGTCGAACCGTATTTCTATCCAAATCTCTCTGTTTCCTTTTTCTTTTCTGTGCACAGTTCGATAGGATACAACGTCTCCTTACCAACGAAATCGAGCATGCAAACCAGTGAAGCAACCACACCGTGGATCTTCAATCCCCAAAGTGAACTGAAAAGGCTCTGGCACGCTACTTCTAGCAGCAGGCCGACATAGCAAAACGACAACGGTTGTAAGCGTCTGTGAGTGTGCCGCTTGTTTATCAGGATAGCGCGAACTCCAAACTATAGCCAGTTACGGCGGGTGCGTGACTATACAATCGTGGCAGTAAGTAGGTCGCCGCGCCGGCCGCCGCAGCCAGCAATATCGCGGCGAATTTGCAAAGAACTCAGCATTCAAACATTGGGGAATGTAAGATTAGATCATGTTTCCCAGTCATGAAACATGAAATAGGAACCACCTTACCCTTTAAAATGCAGTTTCGTTTTCGCTCGCCATTATTACATACTTATCATATCATGCTTATGTTAGAGCCTTCCTCGCCGCTACTCTGTGTCTTGATACGCAATATTCTTTCCGATTGAACCAGATTATCACTCTCTGATAGAAATTCAGGAAACTGATTAATAAAGAAGTCAAATTAAATCCAAAAGGACAACCTTTACACGGTACAAAGTTTGTACTGCGAGGCTTAAATCACTGCAGGGATCTTACAGTGACGCTTGCTGGCTTACTGATGTCCAGCACTCTGGTGTTATCAGTCACCTAGCCAACTTATGGGCATGGATGGATAAGAAAAGGTCCACACAGAAATCGCCGCAGCAACTGCCGCACGCGACGATTTCTCGCCGCGTGAGCGGCGTGACCTCATTAGCCGACGATTGTATAGTCCGTCGCCCCGTTACGGCGAGTGCCAAAACCTAACTACAAAACTCGTTCACCATTTGCAGCTTTCGTGCCCCCGAAATGAAAAAAAAACTGACGTAAAGCCACCATGAGCGAGCGTCTACCGTGGCCGAAAAGCCCATCATATTCCTCACTTCGATTTGTAATGAGAACAGAGCTCTTTACTTCTTAGTCATGGGAAATCAAAACTCTGCAAGAGAAGGATTTTTTCGCAGATTCCATTCAGTTCGAGCAATGCGTCACTAGGAATTTCCCACCGGATGGCAGCTCGGTTTCCTGCGAAGTAATTGGGTTGATGCATAATTATTGCGGCTTTTTCCAACAGATTTTATTCAGCGAAAACGACAAAATTATTCAACAAAAACATGTTTAAATAATAACCCGGAGCGTGGTCACCATCCCACAAGAATGCTTCCCATTTGCTTTTCTCTCGGTGATTCCACGGATAAAAAAGTCACGATTCTCGGAGACGATCCACGCTCTAACACTGGCCACCAACGCATCCAGCTCATCCTAAAATTTGTTCGTTTGCCAGTTTTTCAACGTCTGATTGAATTGCTAGTCTGTAGGAGCTCCGCTCGGTAGATGTGGCGTTTTAAACTTCTTGAACGATCTTCTCATGAAAAAATAGCGACTCAAACGCCAATCTTCTCGAGAAAAGAACGCACGAAAAAATCCGCAATAATTATGCATCAACCTAATACAATTCTCCCCACCCTATAAAGATGCCAATTTTTACCAGTCGAGTGCTATAGAAAAAACAATGCTTTTACGTGGAAGCGGCTTTGCGGAGCTAGCCAAGCAAACAAAGTGCTGTGATATATCGGAATGCAGACTGTGGAGAGCAATATGTAGAACTTTTTTAGGGAGGAAATTGTGAATCACAGAAATGAAAATGAAGTGAGTTATGGTCGCTGAAAGCCCAAAAACTCGCTTTTGCACGAAAAATGTTCGAACGGGATTTTTTTGAAAAGGGGACAATCACTAAACTTTTTATACTGTTTTGTTAGAGAAATATTTGAAGTTTCTGAAACTTTTTACAGCTTTCCAAAATGTCGCATACGAAAGATTTTATGGGCCTTCAAAGTTGAAGGTGCGCCTTCTTAGAATTTTGGGTTTTCCACTTCTAACAGAAGTACTTTCCGGAGAGTTAGGCAATCCTTGTAGTTTTCTGAAAGCGCACCTCAGGCACAGTCAAAATCTACCTCAACAAGTCAAAAAAGTACGTCCCAAGAAAGTTATTCCCCTCTAAAATTTTTTCTTCGCCGCGTCCCGTTCTTCCAGCGCCCGGGTGATACCTGCCGCGCTCCAAGGCTGACGCCGCAACGCAGACGCTTTCTGGCGCAACGGATTCATGTCTAGCACTCTTATTAACAAAAACAGGGGGTCGCAACTGGACCCCCTCGAGAGCTAGGGGGTCGCAAAAATCCCGAAAATGTTCGAACGTGACGGTTGACCCTATACGTGGTGCCCCAAGCCAGACTTCTTTTCATGCCCCGCCTTTGGCTCCGCGCCGTTTACCTTCGATTGTCCATAGTGTAGTTTTTGTAAGTTTGTTTCTCTTCGGAAACCGAATCTTTGTGCGTGAAACTTTGTATGTTGTCTCTAGTGATCACAACTGACATACGTGTTGGGAAAGAATGCAAGATTTCTCCGGGAAGGATTCCTTCGACCACTCTGCACAAATCAACTCAATCAAGGGCACCTGGTCAGAGCAGAAAATGATCTATTTCACTTGTGAGCGGCGCCGTTTACCACTGCTCTACCCCGATTACACAGCAAGAAAGAATTAGGAAAAAGTGGGCGAGGCTAGATTTCAAAACAATGGAATTTGGTGTCAACGTGATCGAAGCTCACCTCATTGAAACATATGGTAACGAATCGGCTCAAGAATTTCCCAGTGTCGGCCATAGTGACGAGTGCCAACGGCATGCCGACGATTCCGTAGGCAATCAGCAAAAGTTTCCCTAGCTCGGAACTGGGACACACGTTGCCGTATCCTGTATTAAGCATAATGAAATACTCGAGAAGAAGCTCTGTGTAGTGCTAAAAGTTTTGATTTTCAGCTGATATCCGCAGTTCACGATGTGAAAGTCGTCACATGTATGCTGGATTAAGGGCAAAGTAAGGCCAGGTGGGACTCAAACCAGCTGCCTGGAAAACTAGGATGCAAGTTCTATAGATGATTTAGGCGAAGTGCTTTGCACAGAACCCTAGCATCAGTATCACAATGTTAAAGTCATATTGCACACTGGTCATATGGGCGGAGCCACTCAGGCCTACACTCTTCCTATTGGTGCGCTTCCCTTTGCCGTTTGAAGCAACAGTCCCAGCAGGGTGGGAGTGGTCGGAATCGGCTGCAATCCCCGCGGCCGATTCCGACCACGCCCAAAAAAAACACACCTTGGAAAGCCGCTAATGGAGCCGAGGAGCGTCAAAGTGGGTGTGGTCGGAATCGGCACAGGGGATTGCAGCTGATCCCGGCCACGCTCATCCTGCTGGGACTGTTGCTTCTAAAAAGGGGCGGGACGAATCAAAAAGGAAGCCAGCTTTAGCAGTGTGGATCTGCCCATGACTTCATCGTAAATTGTGCCATCAGACTAAGTGAACACGAATTTGTTTATCTATCTACTAATTCTTATTCTAATTCTCGAAGGAGGATCAGTATGGCTAGAGAGAAGTGTGGTTTCGATGAGGTGCTGGAATGTCATACAAGAATGTAACTTCAGCACTGGGGTTACCGTAATCCAGTTTACGTCCGGCGCGCGCGCAGATTCGAATGGAGCATGGGGTGCGCTGATGTTGTCAGCGCACTATCCTAATCTACTACTATCCTAATCTCCTACTCTACTACTATCCTACTATCGTAATATCGCAATCTACTACTCTCCGGCGATTTCAATCGATACGTATCTAATCTTGTCAGCGCAAATCTTGTCAGTGTCTCCTACTCTACTACCACCCAGGGTCAACCGTCACGTTCGAACATTTTCAGGGTTTTTGCGACCCCCTTTTCTCAAGGGGGTCACCCCCTTATCTCAAGGGGGTCCAGTTGCGACCCCCTCTTAGGTAATGGAAGTGCCGAATGTGCTGACTAAATGTTAAGTGAAATATTTATTTCACTCATTTTACTTCAAAGACAGTGAACTAAAACCTTTTAAAGACAATGAACTTCCATGACATAGAACAAAACATTTGAATATTGAATTCTTCACTGGCATTTGAATTGAATTCTTTTCAAAAAATCATTGAATTTTTTTTCAAAAATTCAATGATTTTTTGAAAAAAATTCAATTCAAATGTTCAGTAAAGAATTCAATATTCAAATGTTGTGTTCGTAAGTTCGTAAGTTCATTGTTTTCAAATGGACAATGAACTTCCATGAAATATGAACAGAACATTTGAATATTGAGATCTTCACTGAAATTTGAATTGAATTGTTTTCAAAAAATCATTGAATTTCTGAAAAAAATTCAATATTTTTTTCATGTTGCCCAAAACTTCAAACTTCATGCTTCCGAAAGAATCACAAGAGCAGTTCAAGGGAGTAAATCAAAGAGAGTTACGTTCTCCATCAATGCATCTCCTAAGATGAGCCCCAAAGGAGCAAGAATCACAGGGCACTGGCTAATGAAAGCTATTTTTTATGGTTAGCCTCGCGAGATCAAAATTTTTGTTCGCTCACAATCACGCCAAAATGAGGATGAAAGCGAAATGTGTAAGACCAAATGGAGGGATATCCAACAAGTAACATGAAGACTGACGAACTTCTGCTCAAACAGCTGAAAAAAGAGGAAGGATTAAAGAAGAGTAGGACTGACATTGATTGCGTACTACTCTCCAGCGATTTCAATCGATACGTATCTAATCTTGTCAGCGCAATCTCCTACTCTACTACTATCCTAATCTCCCGTCAATACATATGTTTTTCATTGTCGCGTACTATCCTAATCTCCGGAGTCGCGAACTATGAACGCGGCCTTACTCAAATGTTTGGTGTCTCAAATGGTGTTTCAAATGTTCAAATGAAGCACTTGCAACTTCCGTGATTCGCGCGAATCCTGCGACGCACTTGGATCTGGCACCAGCTTTATGGTTAACACAAGGGGTTTTGTACAGCCATGACGGAATTCAAAAACAATCAAAGAAATTGTGTAGCATTTTTTAACGTTGAAGGACTAAACTGGATTTGCTCCTATCCACAAGAACTATTGCAACAAGCCCCCACTTGCCGAATTAGCGCCAGCACACGCGTAAGATCATCGCCTACTCTAAAGTACATTTGAGTAGATAAGGTAAAGTGTGAAAACAAATCCACAACTGAAACATACGCGAAGAATTTCAGGTAATCGATCAAGGGCAAGACGGCTATGCTTTTGCTCCTTTTCTGGAAGACATGGACTTTATGGATAATGCGTCCACGTATACGGCGGACATAAAGTCCCCACGGCGACGTCCACCGTCTCCTCCTAGTCTTTTCATTCAGAGCTATCCTAATGTTTCAACTCATCTCACAAGAAATGAGCCACAGCGACTTGAAAAGAGCTATTTAGCGAAATCATGAGAAACCATCGATCGATAATATTGATTAGTGATGAATTTTAAGCAGCTTTATTGAAACAACTGATAAACCAGTGTTTGTTTTACTTGTATATGTACAACGTTCTGATCTTCTTGAACTGATTAGGCGCATGTGTACTATTTCACTCTGCAATAAAGACAATTCTTCTGAAAATTCAGCATCTCATTCACACTTCAAGCACTGCATAAGAGGAATAGACATTGATTTTACACGCGCGATCAATATTAAATCCACAACACTGTTGGATTAAGATGAGGTGTGAAAACATCGTGAATATTCCACCGGGTGTGCGTCATATGGCGCAATCCCATTAACTTTGTAGCGCACAGGTCGCAATTACCAAATCCTGATGTGGCCGGATAACTCGTGACCGGCGCGAACGAAAAAACAACATTCGTTCCGTTTCCTCTTGTCCTAGCATCAGGCCAGCGAGCTATCCCTCATTTAAATCCTACTGGGACCTGCGCGATATTTTTTTTAGACTCAATTGATAAGTCGATCAGTCACAGAAGTCTGGAAGTCTTAAAGGAATCTTCCACGGAAAAGCTCCGCCCTCATTACCACAGAAAACGATACCTTAAAGGAATCTTCCACGGAAAGAGTGATCATTTTGTCTTGTGTGTAGGATTAGTATTATCGAAACTAACGCTTATGTTCCGTTCTTTTTGCTATGCTCATGAGGCTAGGGGCCTAAGGGGTATCGTTTTTCTGTGGTAATGGAGGCGGAGCTTTTTTCCGCGGAAGATTCCTTTAAGTGCTACGGACGAGTTGTCCGACCGCAGCGGGATGGGCTCTAACGCTAAAGGGATCGCGCCATATGACCGCCTCCCTATTCCACCTTGTAAATCAATTAAGTTCTCACCACACTTCGAATGATGGTTTATAGTCGACTTCCTTCCTCAGTGTGTCTGAAGAGAATTCTTTAGTTGATTCTGATCATCGACCTGTTCCTCACTAATGCACACGTGTTTGTTAGACCCTGAAATAGAACTCGCGATATCAGCCACGAATTTCACTCGTATGCAACTTTGTAGGCTTACTCTCCTTGCATTCGACCCACAGAATGAACTTTGGACGGTGTCCGCAGCAGTGTTCCATAGTTCTGTATCAATTAAAGTAAAGTCGACTCACGGAGGGAATCGAAGTTTGGCTTAACCAGTAAGGGGTTTAACAGGCGGTTAGACTATCAAAGTAGCATGAGCTAGGATCAAGCATTGTGTGCCGCATCTCAAATTTTCATAACCCTTCCTCTCTTCCAGGTTATCTCGATCAAGACCCCCCCCCGCCGGTCCCCACCACCACCAGCAGCTTGCAGGAGGGCGCTCTGCCATGTTCGAGCCCCACCTCATTCACCGTCGGTCAGCCGATATAATAACTGTGCAACAACGAAAGAAAACTCTAATTCTCTCTTATTCCTGCGATTTTTTGTTAAAATTGTTGAATTCAAAAATGACCTCTCTCTCCAGTAGCACAGCATGAACTCCCACACTTCGTTCTACCTTATACCATCCTCTTTTGACAATAATAAATACAGAAAATCTGGAATACCATCCTCTCCCTTCTTTCCGTTGAAATAGCCCAGAGACGGTCTAATCGTGCATGGGTCAGCCCTCGTGGGGCGAGCTTAGCTGACTTTTATTTTTCATCGCTGTATGTTGTAGGGTCTGATTTTGAGCTAGAAAGGCAGCATCAACTATAATAGGGAGCACTTTTGGGGAAGGTCATATGCAGCCAACGCAAATTAGTCTCCTTGGCTGCCAGAGAAGCGAGTTGTAGCGCTTTCACAAGAAAGGTGCAGGTTGCTGAGCAGGACTTCGAAAGCGCTCCGCCCCCAAAAGCGATCCGCCCACAAGTTTACTTGTTGATTTGGACGAGCTGCGTGACCAGCAGCGGCGCAAATGGAGCATCTCGATTGAAGCGTGATTTGGCAATGGTGCCACACCGAATGTTGCGGTGAACTCGTTTACGACTTTCCGCTGTTACCTGTTCATGAGTGAAAACCAACGGCCAAAAAAGGGGGTCCCGTTTTGCGTTTTTTTCTTGACGGATTTTTCTGTTTTTTTTCGCTACTGGCGTACCATTGAGCACCACCACGTCACACTAAACCCTTCTTGAATTTATCGTAACGCTGCCTTTAATGAGGATAAAGGTTAAGGCATTCGGTGTTCACCAGTCCCGTTTTTTTGGGATGTGCCTCGCATTCTACTTCCATTTCGGACATTCGCAGTGGCAAGCTGAATGCGATTGGCCTATACAATGACTTGCGGGGCCAGCCTAATGTGCAAGCCAGAGTTTCTATCCTCCGAGACATGTCTGGGACCAACTGACTGACCCCATGCTAATGTGGAATGATAAAAACAGGTATTAATCCATGACGCACATTAGTGAACATTGTTTTGCTTAGATGGACTGCGAAGAATGGTGGATTCAAACTAGGTCCGAAGTAAGGCATCCCAAAGTATTTTGTTTACTTGTCACTGTTTGTAGTGAAGCCCTGCTGAGCTCTTCAAAGCAGTGACCCTTACGTCTTCCCTTCGCTACGCCGTTAACGAAGGCAAAGGTTCGACGAACAAGGATCAGGATTGGTGCGGTAATCCTAATTAAATATGGAACTAGGGATGCGAAGTGGACTTTGACTGGACAAAAAAGGAATGTAAATCGTCAAAAATACAGGAAATACGAGCCTCTTTGCTCTACTCGCGGAGAAGTTCAAAAGGCAGGCAAGGAGATTGGAGATAATGTGATTTGCGGAGAGGACAAAGAAGTCCGAGTAGAGAGAGCATAGTCAATTAAGGTTGCGACGTAAATGGGGGCGAGCCCTTCTTCTCAGTGGGGGTTCATTAAGACCCTTAGTGCTTGGCGTCTTAAAGGCAAAGGTCGGGCTCAGGCACGCTAGAGAAGTAATTCCCGTGCCTGGAGGTTGTATGTGGGTAGCTGCACACATTGCAGCAACTTCCCACCTTGAAAAACCCCGTTAAGGCCCCGGGGCGTTCGGTTTCAATCCAGGGCGTGCCTGGTATAACGTGTGAAATCAGCTAGGTTGATTGACGTTACAACCGATAAAACGACTAAC
>MU872969.1:4561-16126 GCA_036418205.1 Ostertagia ostertagi | reverse complement strand
AAATTGCAATACAGTTTTTACCTTCCTTTCTAGGGCCACAACTTCTTTCATATTCAAGCTTTCCCTTTTACCCAGAAGTGAGTTGTTTCGAAAAATTCAAATTATTCTCTTTCCAATCATGTCTGAATTTTCTTTCAAAGTCAATTCAATAAAAATTTAGCATACTGGAACTTTTTTCTGTGCAAATGCGACTTTTCAACCTTAAACGACCATAACTTCCTTCAAACTCATTTGATTTGGGAAGCTGAACATGGTATGACAAACTACAGGATTCAAGCTTTCTAAAAAAACCCAAACGTTCCTTGAAAAGCGAACAGGTGAAAAATTAGTCCCGTTGGGACTTTTTTGGGGGGGGGGTTTGCGGAGCTATTGTTCTGGAACAGGGAATGTTCAATCTTCTAAACGATCATAACTTCCTTCAAACTCATTTAATCGGGAAGCTGAACGCGGTACAAAAAACTAACGAATCCAATCTCTCTAAAAAAAGTACCAGAAACCGTTTCCTGAAAAGTCAGCAATTAAAAAATTAGTCTTGTTGGGACTTTTTTGGAGGGCATTCTTCAAGCCATTTTCTTTGAAACGCGGGTTTTTAGGTTTCACCGGCCGTAACCTCCAGGGAAAGCAATTTCTTGTTGAACATAGGATGTGTGATAGGAAGCTTCAAGCATGCGCTTGCAGTGGCATACCCTGCCTTTTGTGCTCCACGTTCTCGACCGCGCTTCTGATTGGTTGATATTCGTTTGGAAGCTCATTTAGGAGGAAGCGTAGGTTTATAGAAGCTATAGTATCAGTCAGCTTACGGAAAGGTAACGTGCTGGCTATTATCCATGTTGTCTCAGACTATACTCCACCTATACTTCAACTTCGTATGCTTTCGTAGCTGAATCCATATGGTGCGAGCCATTTTTTTGGACATGCTACATTTCTTGCTGCTGTTGCTTCTGCAAGTCTCCCTATTCACGGCTGCGTCCATGCGGGGACAGGGCTTTACATAGCGGTTTTATAACACCTCTCTTTTCTGCTATATTCACAAACATAGTGAGAGAGTGGCAATCAAACCTGAAAATGATGCATTTTATAATTATTAACATGTCCAGTTTGCTGCGTTTTCTCTTTCCCCCGTCCCATCATCAATGACCAATAGGGATATTACCAAGAATCCCACTTAGCGGCCGCCGAGAGGTAGAACGCCCTAAAACCCAAACCAAGTAGACCCCCCTTTCGTTGTACGTTGGGTGCTCAACATAAGGGTTGACCCTGAGGTTGGAAGCGAGACAGCATTACGATGAGAGCGGATGCATTGTATACCGTTGTTTGTGAGAAGAGGTTCACCCGCGGTCCTCTGTTTTCCGTATTGATATTAATTTTTCATTTCTTGAAAGGTTGAAGAGTGCATCAATTCTAATAGCAGCATCAGGAAAAGTGACTGCAATATCAAGAAGGTATGTTGTCTTCAAATTCTTCTGTTACTATTTCCCGAGTGGGTCACCTATTCCATTTTTATGTACTTCAAAGAACCTTAACCAACTAACCAGAGAGTTCGTTCAAGACGTGGAGCGCTTCTTGAAACGGTCCGTTGCATGTTATAGGGGTTGAAATAGAGGGATACAGAGGTGACCTCAATTTTTTCCTACGAGCCCTCTCTGTGTCATAAAGCACGTGATAAAGTGCCCGTTCCAAGCGTTCGATCCCTCGCCGGGACAATTCTTTGCGTTTTTCGCTGCTGTTTCAGAGCGAAAAATGGCATCAGCGTGAACAAGGTGTGTCACATCTAAAATCAGGACCATCAGCACCTTTATCGTGAAGTTTGAAGGAAGAAAACCAGCGAAGAATGTTGCGGCATCAAAAGTCGCCGATGTGGGCCTCAGTGGTGTCATAGTGATGTCAGATGACAAAAACGAATAACAGAATCATTCAGGATACTGAATCATGGTAATCAGGACCTACATCCAAAGTTTTAGAGGAATTTAGGATTTCGGCTCAACCTCGAAGAGCTGGACCATGGGGAGATCAGTAGTTCGTCAGGTGGAAAGGTAGATTATCCAGAGGCGATCTTCCATCATCGCCCCTGGTGAATTGGAATTTATGCCCACCTCTTTGTCCGTCGTTGCTGTGCTGTTGCTACTCTGCGTTTAATATTTCTTCAATTTTTATGTTGCTCGATTACTTGGCTGTTGCTAGCTTACTTTTCTCGAAATTTCTAGTGCATGCGGACCTGCGTGAGATTTGCTTTCAGTGAGAAGTAGACGTCGTACCCTACCACATAGTGCACAGAAGAAAATATGGAAATGGTGGATCTCGAAAAAGGAGGCGATCGCACGCACGGGCTATCATATAATTTTAGACCACGTTGAAGAAATTTTCAGCAGAACAATGAACATAATCAGAAGATTCATTGGGCCATTCGTCGTTTCAGAAAAGGTCTGCTCATTCCACGGAGAATAACGATAGTCAGTCTGCCCTTTGGATCTGCCCATATTGCGAAGACATCTGGTAGTTGAGCTCCACGCTGGATCCTGCCGCCACCGTTCTCTGAGTGGAAGAGTGGTGGCATTGGAAAGTCTTCCTCGATCTTGCGAATTCCGGCAGGCGACGGCTAGAGCCACCAACAGACAGATCAAGAACACGAATCTCATGGCAGTGCCTGAAACGGAGGCCAGTTTTGAAGATAATTTTCGTAAATCATAAATGACAAAAATGGTTCAAATGAGGGCGTAACAATGTAAATATTGCTTGGCTTGGACTAGGGACGAGGTATGGAGATCCCATCGGATGAGGTGAGTCGTGCTATATCTGTCTGTATATCGAGACGAAAAGCTTCTAACTAACTGAGGCTTCTGACTAATGGTAAGAAGATTCAGCTTCTTCGAAACAATTGACGGGCATTTTGTGGCATACGTAGAGATGTTGCAGTTATCTGAATATCTGCTCTAGTCTAGTCCTTTTACTATCAAACTCAGAGATTCGATTACCTCTTTCCGCTCCAAAATATGAATCAAAATAAACTATTCTAGTGAGACTGATAGCGACGAGACAGCGGATGCCAAGGACGCTTGGTGTGTAGCTTTGTATGGCTCTACTCTTCAGTCAGTATTGAGTTACTAGATGAGCTCGTGCGGTTTTTCCTCATTCTATTACCTCAGAATATTCAAGAGGTATGCTATGATGCAACGGAAATGGCACTGTTCTCCCACCATCGGACTGAGTATGAGCTCGTGGATAGTACGCCTTCCGAGCCAACCAAGCTTTCCATCCGACGGAATTTCTGCAAGACTGGATTGATGGGGGGGACGAAGTGAATATCAGACGACTGTGTTTTGTAATAAAGTAATGATGGCACAGATTCAGCTAGTGTGGCCAGAACATCAGTGTAGTATTAAAACGCAGAACTCAAATACAATAGACCTAACTAGTGAAAGGACTTCCAAAAAGGGATTAGGACAAACTATTCAGGTCTAGACGTGGTTTCGCGTTCAGATTCGAATTGACTACCAACAAGAAATTGGCGGCTCCTTTGCCGTCGTTAAATATTCAGTATAGGAACTGGTCATTGAAATAGGTTGGCTACTACGATGTATCAGGCCTTTCAGAATGTTCTGTCGTTTTCTGACCCTTCCACATTTGGATGCTTCATTCTCCTTACATTTCAGAAAACTGCTATTATTGTAGATGTGATTCTCAAGAGCTTTCCCTGTTCTTTCCAAAGCTTAACTCAACTTTCTTCTAAAGCATTTTGTTATAGCTACAAAGGTTTAAATGCGGTATAATCTATGAACAAGTCGGCATGATTTTATTTCCTAACTTTAAATAGATCTGAAAGTACCGGGAGCAGGTCAGGACACTAACGATGTGCTTGGTTTAGATTCGCACAATTCGATTTCAAGCAGTAGTCCAAAAAAGTTACTGTGACGAAAGCGATAGCTTCGAAGGAATCTCCACGGAAAAAGCTCCACCTCCATTACCGACAGAAATCAACGATACCCCTTATTTCCCCAGCCTCATGTGCATAGCAAAAAAAAACGGAACATAAGCGTTAGTTTCGATAATTCTTACTTCGACACACATACGATTAGTTTCGATACACACAAAACAAAATGACCACTCTTTCCGTGGAAGATTCCTTTAAGGTATCGTTTCTGTGGTAATGGGGGCGGAACTTTTTCCGTGGAAGATTCCTTCAAGGTATCGTTTTCTGTGGTAATGGGGGCGGAACTTTTTCCGTGGAAGATTCCTTTAAATAAGATAAAGAGTTGGGTAGGATATCGGACTTTGCAAATTATTAGTCAAAGTGCTGATGCGGACGCACTTCGTGCGCGAGACCATTAATGAGCCCTGCCAACCGGACGCGTGACAGTTCGCACATCGACCAGTGAGGGGGCCGGGTCCAAGGCTATTCGAGCGCTGCGGCGCAACTGGCCGCCCCCCCCCCAATGGATTTTGCATTCCATATAGCGAATCTTAGTTTGAAGGGGCGGCTGCAGTCGTCTGGTCGTCCTGGACTTCTCGCATCCACACCATCTCAAGCCAGTACGACAGCAGACTTGCACGCTCCTGCGCTCACGCCAACTTATTCCCGTCTGCGCTCTCGCACTTTTCCATCTGCGCTCTCGCCACTTTTCCGTCTGCGCTCTCGCCACGGTCGATCAATCGAAATTTATCAGCTGTTTTGAGCTGAATTCAACTAAATTCTTTCAAAACTGCTAATTGCACGCTTCTTTTTTACAGGTAAGTGAGTTTTAAACATGCTAATTTGCTTCTGTAAGTGTTCTGATTGATTTTATGTCAACCATTTCCTCATCAGCAGCAATTATGCTTATTTCCTTCTTTTTTATTTTTTTCTCCTTTGATTTAACTCGTTCTTCATGATAGTGCCTGTTAAGAAGTGTTTCCGACAATAATGGAAAGACATCAAAGACACCATGAAGAACGAGTTGAATTAATTAAATAAGAAAAAATAAAACAAAAATAAGAATAATTGCTACTAATGGGGCAATGGTTGACATAAAATCAATCAGAACACTTACAGAAGCAAATTAGCATGTTTAAAACTCACTTACCTGTGAAAAAGAAGCGTGCAATTAGCAGTATTTGCAGAATTTAGCCGAATTCAGCTCAAAACAGCTGATAAATTTCGATTGATCGACCGTGGCGAGAGCGCAGACGGAAAAGTGGCGAGAGCGCAGCAGATGGAAAGGCTGCGTCGTACTGCTAAGATAGTGTGCATGCGGAGGAATGCAGACGGCAGGACGGATTGCTCAGACACCACTCAATCACTGGGATACGGCAACCTTCCATCCCCGCGTTGTCGCGGCCGCAGCGCTGGTACGTCCGTGGGACCGCCCCCCTCAACCGGTCGGATATGGACTGTATGATCTGTGGGGGGCAAGTTATACGGAAGTAGCTGAAAAGTCCTAAAAATTTGGTAGGGGCGTGCTGCGATAAATTCCTAATTTGAAATATTGTTCCGCAATTTCTAGCTTGCTTTATGTGGTGAAAGCGACCTGCTTTTCTACTGTTTTGCAACGTGCAATGAAGAAGGGATTCTTTTCTACAGTCCACGAATTTTGCTGAAGAGATCGTGAATGATCAAGCTCTACAAACTTTGCAAATTATCAAACTGTACTGAAGGAGAGTTAGTGCAACTTTCATAAGGCCAGCGCCTATCCATGTTTTTCCGTATCTGTGGAACTGTTGCGAAAGAAATGCGATCCTAACCTCACGTCAAAATTCATCAGAGACTCAAGGCATGGTCCAGCATACCTCATTGTAAAAGGGACCCATCCCTAGGGGGTGTAATGAACGCACATCGCACTCCCAACCAAAGTCAGTCCTATCGTTGTTACTTTCCCAAAATTCTTTACGACCCCCCCCGTCGAGCGGGGAGGGGGGGGGGATATATACGCGCGCTGAAACGGCGAATTTTTCTCCCATGCGCTCCCAACTCACCTAGCCTACTACTCGTGAAAACTCCACTTTCACCACAAACTCACATGTACTTTCACGCGACTGAAGCGGATACGACCCCCCTCCTATAAACTCAACCAGGTACGACCCCCTCCTATAAACTAACCAGGTACGACCCCGTTGTTACTAGTAACAACGTAGGATTGACCGTGCTCCCAACCAGGGTCAACCGTCCGTTCGAACAGTTCGAACGGGGGGGTCGCAAAAATCCTGAAAATGTTCGAACGTGACGGTTGACCCTGCTCCACCCTCCTGAGTAACTTGGATCAGCTAGGCTACGGAGCGATGCCTGCGAAACATCTGCACATCAGTTAAGCCTCTATCTGATCAACATGCACTTCCGTGAATCTCGATAGACTTCCTTTGAGGGCATTCTTTATCGAGCCTCAACATGGTGCCGCGAGGGCTCCCTATTTACATCGATTCAAAGCTCCATGCATTACTGAACAACGTTTCCCTCTTCACGGATCTGCCTAACAGCAGGTTACGTGCATTCGAAAGGATTTCATTTAAATTGCAAGGTTTGGTTTAGGCAGAGATACATGCATTTGAAGTTCGCGGTCGAAAAACGATGGACTTTCTGAAAGATCTAAGAGTTGCTTTACAGTGGTAATTCACAGAGATGCTCAGTCGTTGCGCTCTTACCTTCAACGCAACCGCACTTTAAAAAATGACGATCACTGAGCAAGAATGGGAAGTTCTTCTTCGTTCAGTCAACTCCCCTGACGGAACTCTCTTATTGTTAGGCAACTTTTTTCCGCTTAAACGCGTTTCAAATGTTTCCTCTGCCAACGGTGGCGAGTTTCGTAAAGGGTTTGACTGGTGGTTTGCTTCTAATTCATTTTTCGTATTTCCTCGCGAAATCGAATTAAACCCGCAGACGTTTGGAAGGGTAAGATAGAGTTTCTAAATGATAAGTGCCAGTGCGTTTCCTTTTGAAAACAAAAGCACTGTTCGGCAACGGGCGCCATAGTGCATGACTTTGTGTAGCTACCGAAACTTGGTGCACCTATCATTTCAAGCGGGTGAACAATTTGTCATAGTGCGTAAAAATGTGCTTCACCGCTTGAGAATGATAGTTGGCACCAAGTTCGGTACTACACAAAAGTCATGACGTTGAGCATAACGGCCCCTGGAGGGCAACAATTGGGCCGTTATGCTCAACGTCATGTGAGTGTTCACTGCATCACCAAGCACACAAGGAAAAATCCTACCTTACAGCGTCGCCTCCCGTCGAAGTAAGCTCGACCCGACTTATCTTCACCCCAAATAGCTTAAGGTCTTGAATGCAATCCGATTTTCTCGAGTTGGTTTGATTCACGGCAAAAATGCGCTAAGCCTTTTCCTTTTCAGCGGACCTGTTTCACAAAACTGTAGCTTTGAATGAAACTTGAACTGGAACTTCTGAGGGCAAGAGTAACTATTCCTCTAGAACCCGCACTTCTCGCTTTCCGGGTGCTTCCCGGTAGCGTAACTGGTAGCGCACTTGCCCGGAAAGCGAGAGGTGCGGGTTCTAGTCCCGCCTGGGGCGAAAGTTTTGTTCACAACCCAGCATTCTTGTGAAACATTCGCAAGGCGAACTGCGGCCAAAAACAGCAGTTAACAAACAAAACAAGTCAAATTGTTTGTATAGTTTCAAGAAAACGGTTTTCAGGGCTTTATGCAGTTCATTGTGAAGCCAGCCAGCATGGGCGGTCGTACGCATCGTGCACAATTGCTGGTGCTCGGGGAAGTAAAAAATGAGGGAGGCATCACGGTGCGCTGATTCGCGCAGCGACTACAGTGATCTCGTTTTCTCCATAGGAAGGAAGCTCCCAGTTGTAAGAATTCAATTAACTCGTTCAAAAAAAGAAAGAAGAAGTAGTGACGATTTTTCCAAACGTCAAACCTACATAATTATAATGGTAGAAAAAGAGGTGGATGTCACGTGTGTTAAACATTTTGCGACTCTTAACAACGAGGGAGACGTGACAGCGCGTTTCAAAACGATTTCTTGTATACTGTAGCATCTTTCCTGGACTATAAAACTGGTTCATTATTACTGAGCGACCTGCTGGAGGCTGAAAGGATCAAAAAAGTGGCTTGAAGTG
The DNA here is from genome assembly GCA_036418205.1 of Ostertagia ostertagi. NCBI lineage: Eukaryota > Metazoa > Nematoda > Chromadorea > Rhabditida > Trichostrongylidae > Ostertagia > Ostertagia ostertagi. Next base: position 8,072 of record MU872969.1, on the reverse strand, counting down.
TTTGATATTACAGCGCTGGAGTGATGTGGACATGTGCCAAATTGCAGCACTGGTAATGAATATGACATATGGCTATTGGCGCTGGCGCTATTCGGAGAGAAATGAGGAGATTTGAAAACTCCGAACTAAGTGCAAAATTTGTCAAAACGAGGTACTGAACATAAGACTATTTCTACACCAGTTTTGCCCCTCACCGGGGAGATGCAGATCGGGTTTGTTATACACGCTTGAGTTCCTACAGAATGCAGAAAATCGTTTTGAGAAAGCGCTCTACATCCTGGAAGACCTCCCTTGTAGGCCCTGCACTTGCAATCCTACTGCTCTACTAGTAGATATCTAGAAGGATTTTTTCAGAGTGCTGCTCCGAACTGAGTCAATTAATCGGTGCAGACCGCTTGACAGTTATATCTATTTTGAGGAGAAAATTTAAGAGAATTTTCGGAGATGATTACAGTACATATCTTTGGAGGGAGTAGAGGACGCCTTGTGAGGGCCAACGAATGGGTGTCGGACTGGGAAGGAATCAAATGTCCTCGGGGTTGAGACTAGTAAAAAATGCGTACACAACGCCACTCAAGCGTTCATTTCGGAAAAACAAGAACGAAACACGTTCTTGAAGCCAGTTTTCGTTACAATAACTATAATGCTTGGCAATAACCATGGTGCTTTACACTCGAGAAAGATGAAATAACAAGGAAGAGGTGGAAACATGAGCAATTCCTGAAAGCAGGAATTGCCCCCTCTAAGCGGATTTGTAACTTTAAACCAGTGCACACAAGCAAAGCGAGTTGCGGAAAATCGAAGATGTAAAAATTTTCAACTTTTCAACTCCTTGTCGAATTACTTGGAGGAAATGCACTAGTTTACATTATAGAGGCACAACACCAGGGCCAATTAAAGGAATCCTGCTCGGAAAAATCTTGCATTCTTTCCCAACACGAATATGTCAGCTGTGATCTCCAGAGACAAAATGCAAGGTTTCAGGCACGAAGATTCAGTTTTAGGAAGAGAAACAAACTTACAAAAACTACCTTCTATGGACAATAGAGGGTAAGTGGCGCAGGACTCTTAATAGAGGTAGTGGTGCAGGGCGGCATAAGGTAAGAAGTCCGCCAGTGAGCATCAGAAGACGCAGGTGGAACAGGATCGGGTTAAAGCTGGTGGATTTGCCAAGGGGAGACAATCGATCAGATAGAACTAGGAGCAGTTAAAGTGTGACAGATGTTATGCCAATAAGTCAATAAGGCGAGAGAAGTTTCTATAACTGCCTCGCGAGAAAATAAGTGAAACATCCCCGTTGCCAGCATTCGTGACAAATGTCCGGCGGTATTTTGATCGTGCAGCAGCCCTTTCGGTTTTTCGGATTTTTTACCACAACAAGTGAAATTTTTTGCCCTCTGTACTTGTCGTGAACGTGGGTCCCAAGCCACTGAATTATGGGTGAGATTCTATAACTTTTTTTTCCGAGAAGGATTCCTTTGAGGTGGATGAATCCTGTTGGTGAACTGTTCACAGAGAACCAGATGTCCCATCCTTCCTGCTCCGGAATGCTCGAAAAGTCGTTAGGGCCATACAAGGTTCCTTAAACCGCTTCAATTTTCCTTGTCCACAGTATGTGCTTTTATGTTTTTTTTTCTAGATTTCTAGATTCTCCACCAGTACTGATCGTTGTAGAACGATTGGGAGGATTTCAATTCTATTTATGGAAGCGAAGGAGGAAAAATATGTACTCGCACTTTTTGAATGTCGAAGGTGGACAGGTTCTAGGCGTCAGAGAATGTCTCACATTTGGCAAAAATTCATTGCTGGTGTCACAGCACCATTAACCCCATGACATTAGCAGGGCTTTACTACAAACATCTGAAAAAAACGCAGTGACTCATAGCGCCCGCAGAGCGTCAGACTTCGACGGGCTACGACTACGTCAGACGTATACCAACGCGGCTACAACTTTTAGTCACCCATGTGATAGGTGACTAAAAGTTGTAGCCGCGTTAGTATACCCGTGATTTTCCCTTCACACTACTAGTTCATCTTCTGACTTATCCTTGTATATTTTGTAGATGTTTGCGGCAAGTCAACATTGTTGACAGATAGTTTACAAAAGTGCCCTGTCAGATGAGTACTTGACTGTAGCCGTCCAAGGGTAACTTTATATAGGTAACTTTAACTTTATTAGGCTCACGTAACGCCTTGTCAGAGTTGCTTGGTGTATTTGTTAAATGTTATTTTGAGTATTCCAAAGATTCGCCTTACTATTGACTTTTCCGCTCAGGACGAACCGTCCTTTGAGCTTTCCTCAACAAGAGGTCGTATTTGGGATTTCCAGGAGTTAATGAAACAAAGCATTATGAAATTTAGGGGGTGAAAATTGCTGATTAGGAACAACAAGACATAGTTCCATAAATTTCGATGAAGTTTGAGAGCGGCATGTCGCATGTAGTAAACTCAACGACACTATTGTTACTCAACCGTTCTGTTCTGTATGACAGACCCAGCCAAGAAGAGAGTGACTCGATTCCGTCGTGAATTGTAATTTTACTGTAGCCATACTTAATCCCCTAAACAAGTATGCCAAAATTTTAGCAAAATGGGTGAGTTAATTAAAAATATATTGAATACGCAATGATATGATAGGAAATATGTTCGATCCGCCCTTGAAGGCAGCAAGCTTAATTGCTGGAGGTGGAGCGATTCTGATGACTTCATTGGGCTTCAATGGTAGAAGGGCCTTTTGTGAATTCAACTATACTTCCTATTTTCGTACTATTGTGTTACCACTGTAACAAACTGATAGCGAAATGTGCATTAAGCCATAATTTAAACCAAGAACTTGAGCACTATCTCTATTTTCTGTCCCCACTTTTTTCGGATCTCCATGTCCTTCGCCCTTTCAATTATTCATGTAGGGACGAATGTGAGCGGAGTGCAAATAATTTCCGTTCACAGTTTCTTGGATTGCTGCTCATTTGAATGGAACATTTTCACAATTTGAGATTGAAGTTCAAGGGCTGCTAGTTCGATGTGTGAACATCGAAAAGGAGGCTCCACTCGGTTGGACCGAGTATGCCACTGTGATCACGGGCTAAAAACGCAAAAGCGGCAGTGAATACGAAACGGCGACGATCAGTCATCGATCATCAAAAGTAGCAGAGTGCCGCTGTGCATCTTCATCATTAAGAGCAGGGAAAAGGAGACCAAAATGATTCACTGCATTTCATATACATAGTTACGGAAGTGGTGTAGTGGCAAGTGGCACGCTTACCACGCGAGCGGTCCGGGGATCAAATCCTGGGTCGTGAGTCGCCCGGGCCAACCAAGCCTTCCATCCCTCCGGGGTCGGTTAATTGGTACCAGACTTGTCTGGGAGGATAAAAACACTGACTTGTACATCGGCTGGTCATTGTATAGGCCACATCGCATTCAAACGCCACTACGAATGTACAAATGGAAGTAGAATGCGTGCCGCATCCCAAAAAGGGATTGATCAACGGCAAATCTGAGACCAAGG
>MU872968.1:0-13637 GCA_036418205.1 Ostertagia ostertagi | reverse complement strand
AGCATGCATGGATATACCTGTATGGAAACAGCTGGTATGAATCAACACAGCAATACAGAAACAGGGAGTCCATCCCCTGAATCCACCTGCGTCTCAGGGCAAGTACATGGTGGCTTTTGGTCCGCGATTTACCCCCTATCCGCCACCTGGGGTCGCGCCACGTAGCCTCGCCACCAACCGGCTCGAGATCTTTCAGTGAGAGAGGACCCTCAGTGAAAGAGATCCGTGGAATGGATGTCATCAGAGAGCACTTTCATTTAATCGTCCCGTGTACGTGCAAGCTTTGTAGGTAGGCCAAGAAAGGCAAAAAATTCGATCATCTTACCCATCACATAAAAACAGCTACTTCTCGGACATGAAATTCGAGTGCATGGTGCAATCCAAGACAGAGCTTTTTGAAACCTCTAAGCACTGTCATATAGAAACTCAATATGCTATGTCGATGCTTTCTTCAGATTTTGAAATGCTTTAACTTGAACCGAGGTATAACAAGAAAGTTTTTTTGCGAAGAAAAGGCGCGACGTCGCGTTTTTCAGATGAATTCCTTAAGTTTTATTAGGTCTAGCAAAAATTATCCGCCGTTTTCATTTCACTCATAAGTTTTTAACAAAACCAAACAAAAACAACAATAAATGCGTAATCAACAAACGCTCTCGAACAGTCCTCTCTGCAACCGTGCCTTCATCCCAGGCTTCATTGATTCTACGAGCAGATGCAGAAGCATTCGGTTTCGAGCTCAACTTGCACTCATGTAGCATGAGCAATCTTTTTTGCTCACGTGTAAGCTCCAGAGTGAAGCAAATACACAAGTGTTGTACATCAAAATGTACAAGACTTTGGGAAGAGATTGGAAGCTTTCCAGAATCAAGGAGCCGTGAGCCTAAAAAGCGGTGGATAATTTCTGCTCGACTTAATACAACAAGCACCGTACATATTTTGCACTTTTGGTGTCTCTCCTATTCTGTCAGACACTCTACCCAAACAGTCAACATCTAAGCCATAAAACCATTCGAGGTTAACCAGCAGAGCAGAGTCCCGTTTTTCGATTTCTAACGGTTCACCCAGGTTTCTCCTTCACTGTCGCAGCAAACATCACCTCTATATTTGATCACCATCGATTGATTAGAATCGCTACTTTTGAAGTGACGAAAAAATTGGGCTTGTGCTCGGCATTAGCCAACTTTTCTAAGAAACACGAGCTCTGAGAAGTCTTCACTCAACATATGCCCTGAAGTTGAGATTAGGAGAGTAATGTGAGAGACCGAAAACTTTTGTGACTGGTTAACCAATCCATCATGCAGTATCAATCCACAAGAGATAAGATAACACCCTCGTACTGGCTATTTAAGAGAGCTAACTCTCGGAGCCAGTTCACTGGTGAAAGAGACGCACCAGAAGATAAGCACATGTGCAACGTGCGGCCTGAATAGAAAAAGAGAAGGCTAGCCGTTGTGGAGAAAGCTGAATGATATCAAACATAGTAAGCCTGATGGAAAGAGAGGGCGAGTAAGGTGTTAGTTATCTAAATCAGCGCAGGATAGTAGCGCGTCTGAAGCTTCGCATTTTGTCCATACATCGATAGTTTGCTCATTTTCGCGAAAACGTAAATACGTCGAGTAGAACTTCAACGCAGGAAATATCATAGCTTTTCAATCAAATTCCAATCTACTCAACTCTGATTGAACTCCGTCATTGAATCTCAGCGTCTCCGGCGATGGGGCCAACCTGTGAAATTTGGATTTTCACGATCTCCTCCGACGCGATCCCGATCCTCTGGAGGTTTCCTAGAGCATTGCAATGTCATAAATTTTATAATCGGGGAAACTCTAAACGGTCACGGAGCGGCAGTCAAAGTGAACGGCTTCCGATTCTCACTTGTATTGGTATTAGATCTCTTCAATTTAAATTTGTGAATGTTTTGATTTGATGCCTGTCTCAAGTAAGGAGATAGTAGTAAAGTACCTTTGGAAACCTAGGCAAGAAAGGTGATATGGTCATCCAGCCAGCCAGATCAGCTCAGTTTAACCTTGACGTGGTTACAGCACTTCTTAAAACAAGAAGTCACGCTAATGTAAGAGTGACGTAGAGATTGAAAAACCATTTTTGAGTAGTACTCATAGAAGAGGCTCACATGCTTTACCCGAAGTAGGGCAGAGAAAGGATAATTAACGAGAAATACGATGACACGTATGGCAAAAAGTGCTCTAGAGGACTTGTTACTAATGGATCAACGTGGCGTCTGACTCTCCATATTTATCTTTGTTTTTTTCTATGATGGGCCGGTTGAATGGTAATTAAAGGATGTGGTTGCGAGAAATCTGATGGGACAGGTGAGAAAGCAACATTTAGATGGTAGGAATCCTAGCCGAGACGTTAGTTCACTCTTCAGGGGCAACAGCGTCTCAACTACGGCGTGATAGGGGCCAGGACAAACTTTCTGAGTCGCCACCACCTCCATTTCGTACTTGGAGGGATGGGTAGCGGTTGCGTGGTATACGTGGAAGTTTCTTCATCGTCCAGTTTTTTTACCATTACGCCTTTGATCTCGCAGCCTTGCCTTGACGAGCTCTAACTCGTCCGAACAATCTCTAGGGCCAAGCCAGCGCGATCGTTTCCCTGTATCCCTTTGACTACTGGTGGTACAAATGTGTACCACTTCCGTAGTCGAAGGCACTACCACGGTATTGGAACTTATTCAGACTAGAGTGCCCGCTTGATGGCGTAATTTTGCACATATAGAAATGCTATAGTTTCTACTCCTATAAAATCGTATCAAGCGAAAGCGAGCCACCATGGAATAAATTGATAAGGCATATTGTGCAGCATGTCAATGATCACTGTACGCAGTTCCCAAAAAGGCAATTTTCAAGGCTCACACACTCTCAGTAATTGTGCTAGTAATTTTATTGTCTTCTATTTGTATTGAGTGCAACATACGCCAACGAATGGTAAAAGATCGAGCATTTTATGAGCCGTCGGAGGACTATGCGTCATTCCACGACAGTGTTGGAGATTCCAACCACAAGATTATGAGGTCGATCCGATTAGCGGCGAAGGTTGAAATTGGATAACTAATACGCAATGACACGACGATTTTGAAGCAGTAGAAAACGAATCTAAAAAAACTAAAACAATTGAAAAAGATCAGAAAAGATCTGAAGATTTTGAAAAAGTGTGAGAAAATGCGATCAATCCATCAGGAATTCTTACCCTCATCCCTCATGCCTTCTATAATTGTAGTGTTTATGAGAATGTTGCAATCGTTCCAGTGCTATTACGTCTTTGTCCGGCCGAAGAACAAACCCCAATTTCTTCTAAAGTTGGACGGTAAGTTATTCCATAACATCACTTCTCTGCAACGATGGACGATGAGTAATATTGGTTTTTGTCCTTCATAAAGTGCCTTCAGCTTCCATTACGCGTACTTGCCAATTGATATCTTGGACCGTCGTTGATAGTGCACCGCTGTACACGAAGGCTGATGTTGAAGAGCTCGATGCAAATGGCAACACAGACGGTCAAACCAGGCAGACAATATCCACTATTTCACGGCAGCATTCAAATGATGTGTCGAATCGAAATGAAGATGATGATACGACTCGTTACCGGTTACCGGCAACGAGACTGTAGGGCACAGTAATAATAAAGTTTTTTCATAAAAACATGTTTTTCAAGCACGAAATAAACTAGTGGAGGTATAGCTCCCCATTTTCACTGTTCAAAAGTCGGTGTATAGAATGCAGCTAAGCCGCGTCAAGCATTAACACTTCTGGGAGCGATTGCTGTTACAGGTACTTTTTCATCTCCGTAAAGAACTAGTAATGGCTAGAAAAGGGATGAAGGGATTTGTTGCTCGACGAGAGGAAGTCTGTTAACCCATCTGTTCGCTCTGCTATCCTACTATATATAATCGGCTAAGCGGTTGTGTGTGTGTGTGTCTGACCGGAAATTCATAACTTCACTCCCTTTGGACCCAGAGCGCTCAAACTTCTAGGATATAGGGGGTGGGCGTGAACACTGATAGTGGGTGGCGGGAAGTGATAACTACTGATAGGAGCTGATAACGGACGTCGAAATGTTGATGTCACCACAATTTCGTTACACCGTTCGCGTTGACGGTGGAGAGTTTGCACTCATGTATGATATGTGGGGTGAGGCGGGGACCAAGAAGTTGAGTGAACGAATGTGGTAGCAACTGATAAGAACTGATAAGGGGCGTCAAAGTGTGGATACCACCAGTTTCGTTGCGGCCCTCGGTTACATTGGAGCCTTGGCTCTCACATGTGGTATAGGGGATGGGACGGGAACACGGATAGTGGATGATCAGAAGTGATAACAAGCGAACGGTTGATAAGGAAGTTAGAATTTGAGTACTGCTAATTTCGTTGTAAACTTCGTGGTAACAGTAAATATATTAGCTCCTACACGTTGCTTGGAGGGTGGGACGGGGACATCGATTGCGAACAGTATGAACTGATAACAAATGACAAGGAATGATAAGAGCGTCTGAATGCAGGTCTCTCCAACTTCGTTGCAATTATCACTGGCAAGCGATCAAGGTGGCGAGGGTTGAATGTAGGTGACAGAAAGTGGTATGAGCGGCAACTGTACTGATAAAAGTAGCGACAGTTGAGCGTGCACTCATTGAACTAAATCAGGTCCCTAGCACGTGAATATGTTCCATTCCTACCCTTTCATCTAAAGAAGCAGAGAAAGTTGAGCTGCAAAACTATCTGAACTTGGACTAATAGCGAATTTCCATCATATTTCCAATTTCCATCATGGTTAGATGCTGATTGATTGGCTATGTTTCACTCACCCACCAATTCTTCAATTGTGTGGAAATTCTATAAACCGCTCAATCGTCCGAGCTCGATATCAATGCTAAATGTTTACGAAGTCATGATAAGTACCATTTTCATTCCGCATGCTACTGCGCGCATTACGCGACAATCTTCAGCGAAATATCTTCCAAAACATTTTACTGTTACTTTCTCAGCCACGTGACCTAATATTCTGCAAGTGTCCAGTTTCTCTAAAGCCTTCCACGTGATGCGCGCGGTTGCGTGCAGAGCTAAACTGGTTAATCAAATAAGAACATGTTAGAGCTGTCATAATATACTGAACGATTTTGGATCGGTGATAGCATGTCTTGTGTGTGTGTGTGTATGATGTGCCACGCGGGTTTGTAGATTGCCGCAAACTCAAACTTGGGTGTATAAACGTTTAGTGTTTTCAAAACGACATAACAACAAGAATAACATTATTAGGTGATTAGTATTCATACAACAGATCACTTCAGAAGAAGGCGATACTAACAACACACTAACAAATCAACTAACAACGCTCCCAAAGGGGTTAGCAACAAAACTAATCAGATACTAGATCAATAATAGAGCCTAATCAATAAAACCGTAAAAGTCATGAGGTTGAATTTGAGAATAATTCGCTAGTTCAGCATGATTGCCAGATTGCTCGAGGGGCTCTAGTATCGTAAGATTAGCAAGAAGAGAGAAAAACTGAAAAAAGAGTTGCCTTGGCTCGCTGCGCTGTCTTTTTATAGCGCTCTGTTAGCGCGCAATCAGATCAGTTATCGATATTACCGCCCGCACCAATCCGATCCGTGCAACATCGCTAGCGCGGGTCTGGATACTGCCGCCTATACGAGAAGTTGGTAGCACACTTCAAGAAAATTAATCATTTGAAAATTTCTTTGGCAATGACGGTGGCGTTTTCAAGTGTCGTTTATAGTGATCGACGTAATTCGTCCAGCCTTTTTAGCATTTGCTCAGCGATGTTTTCGAGATGGTTCTTTTTCGGCTGAGGACTCTCGACTTTTCGAGAGATTTCGCAATTGCCGGGGCATGTTCCTGTCTTTTTGCCACACGGTAAAACCGGGTTAAATATTTTTTCTACAGAAATAGCCCTTCTAAGTGCTAACGTCTCGTACAGCGTCCACGAGCTTCTAGGAAGGCTTTTCTTTCTGTGGCTCCTCTGATTCTTGTGCAGGAGTCGCTATATGATGTCCTGGCTGGTAACAAAAACTGGACGGCATGGTTCTTTCTCCCTTGCGAAAGACACCAACTATGAGTAGTCTTGAGCGACATGTTCGGCTGTTCATCAAGCCAGGTCTCCTATGCGATAATGAACCTCGCCGAGTCTCTTTCTAATTCAGCGATTTCCTTCAAAGATACCTTCTTCCTCGAGTTCGTTGTTTTCTTCGCATTCGTCGCCTCGATCACTGTTTTCTTCTTGTTCGTTGCCTGGATCATCGTTTTCTTTTTGTTCGTTGCGATCATCGTTTTGTTCATTGTTGTCCTCTTCAGCGTCTTGCTGGTCGTTTTCTACTTCGTCGTTGTGGTTATCGTCGTGAAGCGACCCCATGAATTCCGCATTGTCGAGTATTTTCGCTGTTTCGCTTGATCGGTCGGTATCTTCCTTGTTTACGATGATCTCTGCTGGGTGCCCTGACGGGTGATCGTCTCGGATTACGTGCTTTTCTTGCGGTTGATCCAGCTTGTGCATGATTTCACTGAGTGAATAACAAATTCATTTGTCCGAGACGTCCTGGCGAGCTTGTTGTTGCAGCGAGCATTCGGCGTTTCACGTCTTTCACCCTTAGGAACAAGTTCATTATCGTCTCTTCGTAGTCCTGAATGATGCTTCCGATGGCTCCTTGTGATGTGGGGTGCGAAAGGCTTTTTCCGGCCACGTTCGTATAGGACTGGGGCGTACTCATCAGGGATTCTCATGCTTTCGCGGAGATTGCTTTTGTTGCAATCATTACTGGCACCGAAGAACACAAAAGAGAAAGGTGTTTCGCAACGATCGCAAAAGCAGGGAATAATTCTCAACCGTCAGTTCCCTAACATGAGCTTCTCTTACCAAAACTATCCAAGGATCATTGTTGTCAAAAAAGTATGTTATATCAGCGCTAAGATTGTCAACAAGTTTGGTAATGTACATTATTTCACTACAAGCAGTGGATGATGTCTTCGTGCAACTTATCCGGTGTTGGTAGAGGCGGAAGTGCGGCTCTGAGTTTTTTCAACTGCGTTTCGTGCGGCGAAGTTCGTCGTTTTCCGTCTGTAAAAGAAGGACTGGTGTTCTTATTTCACTTTTTGGGAAGTTTTTCATATTGTTAGTTTCTTGAAATTGCTCGCCTCGCATAACTATGTCATTGTTACGAAGGATTTTTGAAACCCGTAAGAAGGAATAGAAGAGACGCATTTGGATCTCAAGCAACTCCACAGAAAATGTTTGTAATTTATTTGTCGCGTGGTTGCAAGTAAAAATCTAATCTGCCCTTTCATTGACTAAAAGACGCTGCCTTCTACAAATGTGTCGGAATAAATGTTAAGTTTTATAAGCTCCATGTAACAGGGTAAAACACCTGATGGCATTTTGACTCCCATCAATATTGTACAAAATTGAATGAACTGACGATAATCGCACGATCAAACATAAAAACGTACTTAAATCCGAAGCGATAAAGCAGGAGTGGGATTTTGCAATCAATCTTGGACATAGCCGTGAGTGATTTTTGAACACTGAAAACTTTTTGCTAAGTTCCATGTAGGAACAATAGTCCTGTGCCTGCACTAAGAAGTTCAAAGCTCATCAGCGAATGAGAGATATTAGATTGACAGGCATGAGGGGATCGCACCAATTTTTTGGCCAGACTCGATTGCAAAATCGCTCTGTGAAGCTGTGATTGCAAATGTTGTACCTCAAGGTAGCCACAAAGAACCGAAATTGTTACGCCTTACTTTCAACTGATCACCCACACGTGCGACACTAAATTAGTAATCAGATAGATTGCAATTTCGCTTTATAAGAAGGTGTTCGCAGCGTTCGTACCTCAAACTGCTGATTGAAACCGAAATCTTGCACCTTAGTTCTAGTTGACTCGCCCACAACGCGACACTAAACTAGTAGTTACATGGTTCAAACAAAGGAGAGGTGCGAAATAAAGTACTTGCCAAAATCGCTGCATAAGAAATATATCCACAAAGATTCGTACCTCGAAGTTAAGTGTGTTACCAGATCTTGCGCCTTAATTCGGTCGCTTGTCACTAAATTAGCAGTTAGCTAACTAAATTAGGTAGTTTAAGCGGATGTGAAGTACGTAGTAATGAAATCGCGAGAACAAATCGACAAAGTAAGGAAGTAATTTGTGGCGACTTATCAATATGCAAGAGTGCTACGAATTCTCTGCCTATAGCGTTAAGTGTATTCGATGAGAAGCATGGAGGCGATTGACCCCTTTTTTTTCAAGGACATATTTGCACGTGCAAGAAAAAAATTGGAAAAGCACGATTCAGTTACCAGTCGGATGATTCTTGACCCTAATAAAAACGGAGAATAGAATACCTCTTTTCATAAGATTTATCTGATGAGACTTTCCGAAGACGCTGAGACAAAACTGTTTTGATAACTAGATAACGGAAAGAATGGTTTCCAAATGAGAAATGAGAACGGAGTTTCAACTTCCTTTATGGATAAAATGGAAATAGACCGGGATCAAAATCATCTTACAAGTAACGATCCAGCCAAAACACCTCAGGGCGGCAATGAGTTCTTGGGCACAAAAAAGGGACCTTCCGCTTATTGCAAAAGCAGTACATTAATTGTCCCGAAATCCGAAACGAGATATGCTCATGGTAATAAATATTCCGATATATCTAGAAAATTATCAAAAAAGTTTTCTGAGCAGGAAATAACGATGCTTTCGTCATTTGCAAGGATGTCAATAGTTATGCTGCAATGCCGAAATGTAATTCCCCACCGAAAAAAGGGGAGAGAAAAAGTGAGCTCATGGGATGCGCGTTTTAAGCATTGCAACATATATTTATTGGAGGAACTCCCAATGAAGCCGAAACGCCACTTTGAAAAATTGGTCCTCTCCTCCCCCCTTTCCCCTGTTTTTTGTTTCTTCTCTACTGTGCGTTGTTTCGCATTTGAGGGTCGCAGACTTTCAGGAATATCGTCAATTGTTGCTCTCTCATATCGAAAGCGAGTAAACATACAATTCGATTCAACCTTCCTGCTTTTTTTTTTTTCAGGGCTTACGGAAAAGCGCGAACAAAAAACTAGTGATGAAACTGAAAGGCAAGGCAAAAACGTCAGGCACTATCTACGCTTTTGTGGTGTAGTGGTCAACAATCACGTGAAAATTCAAACAAAGTCGCACGCACGTTGTGCTCTTCAAGAATGAGCTCCTTGGAGAAAGTAAGGAAAGCAAGGATGTCATGAAATTAACTAATTGGAGTTATTGCAACGTAATGCGAGGGGTTTTCAAAAGAAGAATGGGGAGCTTCCCCTTTTTTTAATGAGGTGTCTTGTTGTTGATAACCAAAATAGTGAGCGCTAGTCATTATGTAATAATCGTACATTCATGAAGACTGCATTGAAAACCTTCCTCATTGCGACGGCGCACTAGAATGAGTGTAAAAAAAACGATAAGTGCGATAAATTTGTGGGAACTCGCAAGTGATCGCCGGAAGGAACCAATTAAATCCAAGATAAAAGATGTCGATAGCATCGTATTTGAATAATTCAGACGTTATGGTGAAACGAAGCAAAGCAAAATAGTCGAACGAAAGAAAAAAGCGAGGTCAATAACCGTCATATCCCCCTACGTATCCAAACCCGGAAAAAGGATATTTCGCGGCTGTAAAGAAAGAACGGCGCATAGAAATAGTCAGCGTAGTCGGATTATCAATCATCGCGAAGAGTCATCAAACGATAGTGATTTCGCAATGTTGCGGCCAAGAAGCGAGGTTGGGGTCCTGATCAGAAAATATTTTCTAGAAGGTTCTTTTCGAGTAGAAGAGTTAAAATTGAGTGCAAATGCGCCCAAGACGTCATTTTTGCCAGTTTGATCGGAGATTAGTAGACATTTAAAGTCAACTGCATTGCAGTAAAGACATGAGAGGGGTCGGTCTGCTAGCTTTTCGAATTGTTTTTGACCGTAATTTGGTCCACTTTTATTTTGTAAGGCTTCGTTGGTGCATAACATTTCTTTGGCTTTTTCTTCGGCTGTAGGATTAAAGTCGCTATCTAAGACGATTAAAAAACTGCTTACCGACCAGTCCTCTTCTTGATTATCTACCTCAACGCGTTGTTGCAGGACTTTTCTTTGGAGACTATTTTTGCCAGTGTTCTCTGGGTGATGAATGAACCGTTCAAGGAAACTCCTTACTGTACTGAGTGGCTGAAGCCAGTAGATATTCTAGTGGTCTTCGTTGATCGCTGATGTGTGTCCCACTTGCTGTGGCTCGCTCAAGTCGCACTTGAAGGTCGTAGATCAGTTTGGATTTATCGCCAAATTTCGCATGCAGTACTTCAACTGCTGCATTGTAGTTCTCCTCCGTCACGGAGTATCTTCTTATTGCTTCCTTTGCTTCGCCTTTTAGGCTTCGCAACAGGTAGTTGAATTTTTGCAAGTTTGAAAGCCTCTGGCTGTGCACGTTTGCACTGAAAAGTGCCCAGAAGTTTTCAAATTCTGTGATTCTTCCACCAAACGTGGGAATCGGGATTGCAGGTAGCTCTACCTCTCGCGCATTTCATCTCTGTGGATGACTCACTCTGCGCTTCTAATCCACATCAGTTTCGCTTGTATTTTGTGGCTCAATGTGTGAGCCTTCTCTAGAAGGACATAAGCCTTTTCGATATAATCGTCGATTTGTTCCCTTTCTTCCTCTGTGTGGCTCGCTAGTCTGATCTACACTTTTTGTGAAGTTTTTAAGTGCTTCGCTTACTAGTTTCAAATCAGCGTTCACTTCTAATGACATCTCCGTTAAAAGCCTCGGAGAGCTTTCTGTATCAATTTTGTTGGAATATTTTGAAATATCTCGGCTCAACATGTTAGAATATCTAGTAAGGAGTCCTTTTTGAGACCTTAGTTGGGTTGATCCTGTCATTTTATTTGAAATTAAGGCAATAAGATAAGTGAAAATTCGAAATCGCACTGATCGCAACAATCGCAAGTATCACTATGATGAATTCAAAGGAAAGCGTTATAAGCAATCACAAAATGAATCGTCAAAGTGAAAATTTTGCAATGTTACGAAAGCGTAGCCTTTTTGTAAACTTGCCAAAATGTAATAAACTGACCTCTGCAAGGTCGTAGCTGCTATCAGAGGTTAGTGGTGGTCCGATGCACCTTGAAACGGTTTTGATCGGTGATAGAATGTCGTGTGGTGTGTGTGAGGTGTATGGTGTGCCACGTGGGTTTGCAGGCTGCCTCAAACTCAAACTTGGGTAATTAAACGTTTAGTGTTTTCAAAACGACATAACAACAATAATAACATGATGAGATAGTTAGTATTCATACAACAAATCACTTCAAAAGAAGGCGATACCAACAACAAACTAACAAATCAACTAACAACGCTTCAAATGGGGTTAGCAACAAAACTTTTATTCAAATACCAGATCAATGATAGAGCCTAATCAATAAAACCGTAAAAATCATGAGGTTGAAGTTGAGAATAAATTCGCAAGTTCGCATGATTGCCAGATTGCTCGAGGGACTGTGGTATCGTAATGATTAGCAAGAAGAGAGAAAAATTGGAAAAAGGGTTGCCTTGGCTCGCAGCGCCCGTCTTTTTATAGCGCTCCATTAGCGCGCAATCAGATCAGTTATCGATATTACGCACCGCAGGCGCTCAGTTTGACCCATCAACACAGGCTAGAGTCGCGTTGTCCCTTGCCGCATATAGCTGTTGGGCTGCTCATTTTGGGTCAGACAACCACAAGAGAGCTGCGAGAGTTCTAAGAACATGGTCTGAGTAGGGAGGAGAATACATTATAGTCCTTGAAAGCGCACCAACATGGGATAAATGGGCGCCGTAAAGAAAAGTGCTAATTGCGAAAGCGCATCTTATCTCCAATTTGTTTCGGTGAGCTTGCCTCTAATGGCGTAACACTCCATATTCTTTTCCCACTTTGACTGCGATGCGGCAAGTGGAGCTAACATGCTCATTGTACGTCCCCGATCGTGCCTGTTGTTTTAAAAAAGGAAATTGATACGATTTTTAGCTTGGACAAGTCCTTTTGCACTAACGATACTTTATCCTACATATTCTGGATTACTCTAATAAGTCTTCAAAGCAAATGTTGCACAAACATTTACATAACTGCTTTTAAATATAGATAGGCCAACCAAACAAATCTCCTTGTGTTATCGCGACGTTAAAGAACAAAAACACTGCATAGATAATTACGTATTAATATCTTAAGCGACAGTGCGTAAGCAGCGCATGTTTTCATTCTAATATTAGGCATTATGACGTATTTTCCTTCGAAGATTGCCGTTGTGGCGAATCCAAACATGGGAACTTATTAGCCCAAGATTCGTGGCATTGCTGGAAAGGTAAGGTACGAATTTTGCAAACTAGCGGCTGTAGTATCAGACTTTTATAGGAAACCACTAGCGCGTCAGCGTGTTGAGAATTGTTTATCAATGTATTCCCTGAAGTGAGAATTTTGGTCAGGTTTCATTGGTACAATGGCCTGTGTAGTTCACTATAGGTATTGGGGTGAGCAAGTTTGAGTTTTTTCATAATAACGATGCTCTAGTGGAGCGTTTATAGTCGGCGATTGTACGTACGACCAGAGGATTATGCGATTTGTCTATAATGAGAGATATACGTATAGATTAGGCGATTGAGCAAGGAGGCTAATAGGCAACTAGGCGATCGCCGTCAGGTAGGAGGAGCGCGAAATCAGTAAGTTTATTGTTTCGCCTTGTCCCCCAATTGCACGCACGATAACCAGCTATGAACGCTTCATAAGTAACTGTGTAACTTTTTAGCGCTGAATTCTGATTTCTCAGAGAACGGGAAAACTGGATATCTTAACGCATTTGACCAGAGGCCGTGTCCAAAAATCACTGGCGGCCTAACGTAATTTTTATGTTGTAGCCTAAAAGTCTCGTCCTATGTTGCCCAATCGATGCAATGGCAGGATGCGGGTCGGATATCAATTATGCAGAACGATGCCTGCAGCCCTCAGACTACTCTAGCCATACACTCAGCTTTTTCGCAAACTGCTCTCAGAATATTAGAATCAGCGCTCGACTTTATCTGTTTTGTGACGAAAACAAAGGGGTATAAGACAACCTGGCTATATAATTGATTCGCGATTTTGACTATATAGAAACACTTACCGCATATTCGCTTCAGAAAAAACTAGAACACCTTTTTGTGATTAGCAGAAAAATCGAATGTTAGTAAGGATTAGATTGCAGGTTTGGTGGCATCTAGTTTTTTTTGCAGATAACCAAAAATAACATTTCTTTCCTCGGACTCGATCATCTCGAAGAAATTTTGGGAAAAGGTTGGTTAAGGCCATGATTAAAGAGTTACTATGAGAAGAACCCAAAACCCTGTTGAGTTATGCTCTTTTGATGAGTCGCACATTGCTTTACTGGCTCAGCTAGTGACTTGTGGCTTTTTGTTGATTATAAAGGACTCTAGCTTACACAGCATAAATCACTTTGTTGCGAACACTCGACAAAAAATATTTCGAAACAGCCGGGGCCACACAGTGAGGGCAATCCTCATGCTGTTCCATGGCTTATTTGCTCTGGCCTCTTAATTATGGTGGTGCTACACGACTGTTGTAATACC
>MU872966.1:4612-16470 GCA_036418205.1 Ostertagia ostertagi | reverse complement strand
ATGACGTGTCCGGCTTAACCTTATCTTCGATTCCTTGGCGAAAACGGCAGCGTCCCTGATCTTCGATCGTTGGCGTAGTTCCGAACTCCGGATTCCCCTCTGCACTTGCGTGTATAGGGTTACTCCTAGCATCGTCCTCTCGACAGCGCGTTGGATAACGCTGACCGCATGCTCGTCCTGCCTGCGCAGAGTCCAAGTCTCTGAGGCGTAGGTTAGGGCAGGAAGGACAGCGGAATCGAAGAGGTGGGCACGGAGCCGGATGTTCTTCGTCTTCTTCACTACTCCCTCGATGTTCTTGTACGCTCCCCAAGCCGCTCGTTTCCTCCTGCTCAGCTCTGGAGCTAGATCGTTCATCATATTGATTTCCCGACCTAGGTACACGTAGCTGGAGCATTCGGTGATGTTCGTTCCGTTGAGCGTGAATGGGGCATCAGGAACCAATCCGTTTCTCATAAACATCGTCTTCGTTAGGTTCAGCTGTAGACCAACCTTACCACAGGCGCAGTCGAAATCAGCCAGCATTCGCTCCGCTTGCTCGATGTTCGGCGTTATAAGAACGATGTCGTCAGCAAAACGAAGGTGGTGTAGTTGCCGGCCGTCGACCTTCACTCCCATGTCTTCCCATTCCAGTTGACGCATGACGTTCTCGAGAGCGGCGCTGAAGAGTTTGGGCGAGATGGTGTCGCCCTGTCGGACCCCTCTCTTGACAATTTGTAGTAGAATGGTGAGATCCTGGTCGTAAAGTTGCTGTAGAGCTCACGAAGAATCTTGATGTACTGAGTAGGGACGCCCTGGTTGCCCAAGGCTTCGATGACCGCTTCTGTCTCCACAGAGTCGAAGGCCTTCTTCAAGTCGATGAACGTGAGACAAAGCGGCATCTTGTACTCCCGTGAAACTTCAATGAGTCTTCGTAACCGTGTGGATATGGTCGATCGTGCTGAACCCTCTTCGGAACCCTGCTTGCTCGCATGGCTGTCCTTCATCTAGTATTCTGCCGATCCTGTTAAGGATGACTCGAGTGAATAGCTTGTAGATTACAGACAGCAGGCAGATTGGGCGATAGTTGCCAATGTCGTCCAAGTCTCCCTTCTTGTACAGCAACACGGTCCTGCTGGTTTTCCACGGAGTGGGTACCTTGCATTCCGACAAGGTAGCGGGGATCATTTGGACGTTGAAGAGTCGAGCCAGAGTTCTGATGATAACTGGCGGTGCGTTCTTCAGATGTTCCGGTTTAACCCTGTCGAGACCGGGCGCTGTACAATTCTTCACCGACTTGATGGCGTGTCGGACTTCGGAAGAGAGAACTGAGGGGACAACGTATCCATCCTCTTGCGGTTGATAAGTAGGCAGATGGACATGGCTATCGAAGAGATCCGAGTAGATCTTTCGCTGTAGTAGCCCTATTTCAACGACTATAGGTGCCTTCAGGGGCAATTTCTACAAAATAGGGAGCAGGCTCGGAACCCACGAGATTTTTTCTTTCCAACAAGTGTAAAATTGTCTGACGAATCTAAACTTCAACACTTATATGTTCATAAACTTGACGCTGAGAGCTGCATTTCTTGTTTATCAGTGAACTCCTCCCTGTAATTTCACACCGACCCTTTCAGAATCGTCTTCATTTTTCCTGAGATTGAGATCCTCTTTCAAAGAGCCGTAAATGAAACGCGCTCAACCAACTGGAGCCCACTCTGGGATGCGCCCGTGTGGTTCACCAATTGGAAAACGTGGGGAATTTCGGATTCTTTAACTGTGGTGGTAAAACACTGAAGTAGCTAAGAATTGCTGAGCGGACACCTTTAAATCACGATGACTTTATGCGGGCGGAATAACAGTATTATTGGAAATTTCTGGACCTGGCATTGACTCGATCCTTGATGTTTGTCCTCCAGACGGTGATGATCCTACTGCATCAATCCGGCCCGATCTCTTCCTCCCAGCGGGCCAATACGACCCCCCCCCCTTTGACGTGTCGAGGATTCCTCAACGCACGCTTGACCCTGGACTCGTGTGAATAGTTTGGAGATTACAGAGAGCAGGCAGATTGGGCGATAGTTGCCAATGTCGTCCAAGTCTCCCTTCTTGTACAGCAACACGGTCCTGCTGGTTTTCCACGGAGTGGTGGGTACCTTTGCATTCCGACAGGTAGCGCGTGAAGAGTCGAGCCAGAGTTTGATGATAACTGGCGGTGCGTTCTTCAGATGTTCCGGTTTAACCCTGTCGAGACCGGGTGCTGTACAATTCTTCACCGACTTGATGGCGTGTCGGACTTCGGAAGAGAGAACTGAGGGACAACGTATCCATCCTCTTGCGGTTGATAAGTAGGCAGATGGACATGGCTATCGAAGAGATCCGAGTAGAAGTGAGAGACTCCCTTCATTGGCCTTTCGGGATGCAGTAACTTTTCCATCCAGACGTCGGAGGCAGGTCATCTTGGTCTTGTAGCTGGCAAAGCTTCGGCGGGCATTGCGGATGCTCCTCCCAGCCTCTGCTGCTTCAGCTAATACTGCTGCTCTTCGCTCCTTGAGATCTTCCTTTATCGCCTCTCTGCATAGCTTCGCAAGCTCGGACGTGAGTTGGTGATTGCCTGCAGCTCGTGCGGCTCCACGCTGGCGTATCAGTTCGAGAGTTTCCGGAGACAGACGTCCCTTGGTGACTTTCAAACTCTCTGCCTTTCTGCCAACTTTCTGCAACAGAAGTGACGTGATCCCAGTTGATGACTGTCCTGGGGCTTAACTTCCTGAACTTTGGAGGCTCTCTCAACACGCATCGAAAAGTGGAACTTGCGCGGAGGAGACGATGGTCCGATCCCGTGTAGAACTTTGGAACAACAGCGACGTCGGTCAGGCAAAACCTTCGATTGAAGATGATGTGGTCTATCTCGTTATGGAACTGTCCATCAGGTGACTCCCAAGTCCAACGAAGGTGAGGGGCTTTTGGAACTGTGAGTTACCATGGATGGTGTTGGTCGACATGATAAACTCGACAGTCTCTCACCCTGCTCATTCCATCCATTCCGTGAGTACCGATGTGAAGTTCTTCAGCCGTTCTTCTTGGGCCAATCTTGGCGTTGAAGTCGCCGACGATGACCTTGAAGAAGGTATGATCTTCCCTGTAGAACTTCTCCAATTCCATATAGAATGCTTCGTGTTCTTCTCGTCGTAGCTGGATGTTGGTGCGTAGGCGACGAAGATTGTCAAAGCAGGAGTTGAACCACATCTTCTCAATCTCAAACGTCCGATTCGGGTCGTAAGGCTTTCGTACGAATCGATGTTTATGGCCAAGTGCGTGTTGACGAGGACACCCACACCGCCAACGCCTCTGCTGTCGCATGCTCCAAAAAACAGGTCTTCTCCCGTATCGAAAACGGTGTTGAGCTTCCTGGCCTTGCATCATCAGGTCTTCGATGTGAGCTTTCGGATGCAAGCGTTCTTGCGTTGAAAGTACAGATCGCCATCTTAGTCCTTCTTCGTTTAGGCAGCCTATCCGGGCCCTGAGATTCTAGCAGCCTCTCCCGAGCGGTCCTACCCAACGCTGCCGTATTGGGGGCTCCCTCAGGTTCAGGGGAATTGAGGGCCCATTCTATCGGCTGTCTTCGGAATATGGAAAGGCACACGAATATGCTATACGCCAGGATTACGAGACCTCCAGGTAGTTAGCCACGCTATCCTGGAGCGGAACAAGGGGCTTATTTTTGGAGGCGGCCCCGAATCGCCTCCCATGTACTTCCCAGTCACTTGAATGCAAGCTTTTGGCTGTGCCGACATGCAGGATACCAACCGCACACACACAGAGCGCACCACACACGCAAGCATGCATGGATGCGCCTGAGTGGAGACAGCTGGTATGAATCAACACAGCACTACAGAAACAGGGAGTCCATCCCCTGAATCCACCTGCGTCTCAGGGCAAGTACATGGTGGCTTTTGGTCCGCGATTTACCCCCTATCCGCCACCTGGGGTCGCGCCACGTAGCCTCGCCACCAACCGGCTCGAGATCTTTCAGTGAGAGAGGACCCTCAGTGAAAGAGATCCGTGGACTCGTACAGGCTTTGAAAATTGAAGTAATAGCCACGGAAGGCAACGTTTGAATGACCAATTGATCCGGTAGGCCAATGTGGTGCTGCTTCGCTAAACATGTTGTGCGCATTGGCATTTTTCAAGAATGTTCACAGCAATAACTGCTCACAGCACAAGTGAGTACGGCCTCCACGAAATGTAAAGGGTTTCTGCGAACGAAATGATTAGCCGGTGGCAGCTGTATTCTAACAATTGTCGCTAACTACAGCTATCATTTTCCACCTATCAGCGAACACTATGAACTCATAGTTACCAGATTTATTTGAAAGCGATGTCACTTGTGGTGTGTGGTTTGCACTCGACGCTCGTCTGGCTCTCGGGAGCAGGAGTATGTCTTTTGGCTATTCTGTGGAGATATATGAAAGGCAAACTGCGGGATAAGAGAAAAGGGGCACCGAATCGAGTGTATGACAGACGGAGATAAGAGCAGGGTCAACCATCACGTTTCGCACTTTTTCAAACCCTCCCTTTGAAAGGGGTCCAGGTGCGACCCCCTGTTTAGGAGTACTGTTGAGTGTAAGTGTGCTGCCTATGTTTTGAATCATTCACATTTGCATTTCATTACATTGCCTATTCTTATATTCTTCGCAATACATCTTTGCGTGAACAGCAGCTCAATCCGTGGGCTGCTGCCCACACAAGGGCAGTGAAATGTAGATTAACACCTACACCTGATGCCGGAGAACTCCCGTCACACATGAAGAAGACTCAATTACACAAAAGGAGGAGAGATGAACTTCGTTCTAGGACACATCAAGTCGAAGCCCAGCTCAATTCGTGGGCTGCTGTCCACGTGCAGTGCAAAGCACATCTACGCCTGAAAACCAAAGCCACTGAACAAGTAACGAAATGGAAACGCAAAACAAAACACGGAAACAAAATAGTAAGTAATAAGCTTGCTAAGATTCAAAGAAATTTTGAACCTTTGGCGCGGCTGCATTGAGGCGTTTCCCTTTTGGAAGCGCGGCAGGTCACCAGCAGGGTGAAAATCGTGTCGAGGAAATAACCGCCTCTTTACGACCCCCCTCCAAAACATGGACTCTGATACGACCCCTTTTTGTCCTCTGCACATCCGGTTTCATATCAAAAAATGCTAGTTTCAGATGTGCGAGAGGGACGCAGCGCCGCTGCCACGCAAATGCGGCTTGATCCAAATGCTAGATTCAATTCTGCTCAGATTAGGTTCTCCTTCTTTCCTTTAAAGACATTTAACCTTTGCCACATTGGCCGGAAAGTAGAACATTGAAGGAGGTACTGCCCCTACACAGTTGAACAGTCTCGCGCTCCAGTATAGCGGCGCTAACTACCCGCGATCGCGTCGCGCGCTGTGCCTAGAGCGCGCTAGTTGGAAAAATCGTCAAATGTACCCCCTATTTAAAGGACTATAACTTTCTTCATTGTTAACCATTTTTCAGAAAGTGAAGGCAGCTTTTCGAGTTCACAAGACTTCTAGTTTCTAAATCGTGCTTAAGCGTTTTTCTAAGCACGCCTATTCTCGAGAGTGGGAGACGTCGAGAAATTGTCGAGGAAATTGAAATTCACATGCGAGTTCCCACTCTTTGGAAGGCAGTAGCTGTCTTCATTGGCAATGCTTTGAAATCGGAGGAAAGCGTTGTAAAGTAGAAGATTTACGCTTTCTGATAGGTGCTCCAGTTGTTTCGAATCGCTTTCTAGTTCGCGAGAAATCTGCGTCGAGGAAATGTCAGGGAAATTTTTGAAGCCACTTGAAAACTCTATTCCTCCCTCGCCGTAGTAGGGGACTTCTTTGAACACCTTCAAAATGCTTCTGTACACGTCAGTTCGATGGAGTAAATTGAAAATGATGCACTTGGCGCAGATCCATTCCGTTCTTGTATGCGCCATGCAGTGACCCCACTCGGAGTCATTGGGAAGGTGTTTTGTCATAGTGACGACTTGCTTAAGCACACCAAAAGATATTTCCAGTATTAACTAATTAGGATAACTCTTGTGGTCATAGTGATGTCTGATCATTCCTTTATTCATTATTTATTCCTTTCCAACCCGTTCTGATGAATGACACGCTTGCGGTCTGCAGGTCTGACTGTCTGGGCTCAGAAGGCTGCGAATCTGCAAGGCTGCTAATCTGCCTGTTTCGCACTTTTTCTAACAAGACGATTCTTGTGCAGGACGCGTTGCCTTCCTATGCCATACTGATCACTACGAACCAAACCAACAACCACTTTCCATTTAAATTTAATTCCAGACAGTTGTAAGATATTATTTGCATTAGGCTAACTACAACACTTGTGAACTAATGATGACAGCAAATAAGTGGCAGCAGCACCGTTGTGTCCGTTGATGAACCTTTGATTACGGCCAACCTCCAATTCTCATCGAAGCGAACTTAACGACCCGCGGCGAGGATTCCGTGACCTTTTATTTTCCTGTGCACCGCGGGCGAGTGAAGCGAGGACGGACCTGCGGACGAAGAAATATTTGAGAGGGGAGTAACTTGTCTTTGCAACACTTTCTTGATTGTGTGAGTAGATTTGATGTGCGCCGCTGTGCGCTTCCAAAAACAACTGAGCGTTGGTATGAATTCCCTAGAATATAATAGGTTGTAGGGAAAGTTCTCGCGGTTTTTGACACATATCATTACCTTAATTTTTTATCAACAAGAAAACATATTAGGAAACAAAGTAATCACCATCACGTTCTATCACTCTTCGCCATTTTTCGGGCAGACTTTTGATGCCTTCGGCAAAGAACTTTTCTGGCTTCGATTCAAAAAAGTTGCTCAACCAGCGATCTATATCATGCTCGTTATCGAACGTTTTTCCTTGCATGGCGTTGGACAGCGACAGGAAAAGGTGGTAGTCTGTCGGGGCAAGGTCCGGGCTGTACGGCGGGTGAGGCAACACCTCCCACCCAAAGTCGAGTAGCTTCTGGCGAGACACTCTTGCAGTGTGTGGGCGAGCGTTGTCGTTGTCGTGCAAGAATCGGATCGTACCACTATTTGGACGCTTTTCTCTGCCGCATTTTGGCGGGCCGTTTTTTTGCTCACTCAGGTAGAGGTTGCCGTTAAGGGACTCGAGTTGGGTTTGCGGCGCGAGGTTCATTCAGCACTAAGAGTGTGGCGAATGGGGAATACGCTTTCAGATTGGCATCAAAAACATTCCATCGAATGACTCTCTGGAGGGTTGGAAGACTGCTCGTTTCTCTGCGAATACGTTTGGACAGGGCTTTTTGAAGGGACGAGTTGCACTTCTTTCATGCACAAACGGTAGTGGAACGGTCGGTTTTTAATAGCTATTGATTTTAACAGATACTACGCACCCCACTTCCTGCATTGTGTGTCGTGGGAGTGAACGAACTTTTGATTTTAATAAGCAAAGCAATGGTCATCAGAGTAGCGCATCTACGTACTTGAGGAGCTGATACGTGGAGTGAGCTACGACTGCAAGAGCACAGAGCTAGCGCGACGCTCCGGTTACAATCTCTTGGCGTCGCGTTAATTGGGCACCCACGGCAAAGTGGAATATGTGCGGAGATTGGACTGTATACTTTATTTCGCACTTTGGCCGTGTCGCATTTTTTACAGAAGCAAGCAATGATCTTCGCGCAAGAAAAATTCCAGAAGTTGCGGGAATTTTTGCGTGAGTGTGTACACAGGTCGGAGCTTCTAGGGCGAGGCGTCTCGGTGGGCTAACTTTCATTGTGCTAAAGTGTCATGACGCTTGGTGCCCGTTTAAGTCCACAAACTCGACGCGCTATGACGCACTCATCTTTTTGTTCGACATCTTCTGCGTTCGTGACGCCCACTCAACTGTAATCTGTGAACCACTCACCAATCTTGTAGGGATAGAGCTCTCTCTCTTATCCTCGGAAAAAGCGTTTTGTATGCTGAAGGACCTCGGTGCTAGTCTGAGCTAGCTCGGAGTTCAGGTCTACGTGTAGACCTCATCTATAATTTGTTAATTTGGATATGAGTGGCCGGGCGAATCTAGGGAATGGAGGCTCTTATCGCAATAGGGTCACTATTGGTAAGTGATAAAGCAAAGATTAGACAACCGACTGAACAGTTGACTATGCTGCGAAAGCTATATCATTGCTCTTTTAAGGAAGCGAATGAGTTTTCGCAGTCGGCGCCGAGTATTTTGCAGGTAATCAAGATGAACACCGACCCGGGCTTAATTATCAGACTTGTCTCGGCTACAGTGTGATCTGTTTGGCCGCATACTGGCTCAGTATATTATGGTTGTCTCGCCAAAGTGTCAAGTATGCGTTGGATTAGAGCACGTGTTTACAGGTATAAAGAGGCACGTTGAGAATTTTCAGGTTTGAGCGTTTTTATTGAAAGACGACTAAGGAAACCAAAACGCAAAAGTCTCGTTTTCAAGAACTGCCAATTTGGATGAAGATATTGCGGTGATCTCGGGCAACATTTGACTGGAAGAACATTTAGGCTGCTCTCATTAATTGCGGAGTATCAAATCTTTTCAAGGTTATAAAATGTCATTGTCTGTTATTCGTCAATTCGTTGAATCGTGTCAAAAGTATGAATATGTGTCGTAAAACGCAATTACAACAGCTCCCATCTTCACCTGGTCTTTTGGGACAAAATTTATTTATCTCTCCGGTTATAGGCAAACCCTTAATACTTTCTGTCAGAAGTGGAGACCAAATTCCAAGATAGGTGAGGCTTTTCAACTCCCGACAGATTGTGTTGTTTAGAAGGTTTGGAACAAAGGATCACGTATCTGCAATTGTGGGCTCATCTGCTGTTCTGTGATTGCTCTGCAGTCATAGAAATAAGTTCCTCTTTTGCTTTGTACATAAGGTTTCAGAACTATCAATTATATTTTATCTATCTCAAACGAGTGATATTTTTTTTCGTTTTTTTTCCCGTGACGGGTTTTGTTTATTCCTTTAAAGTTTTGACTTTTTGCAATTAAAAATAAACTTGTCCCCTTCGATTCAGCGGCCGATTTCTTGTTAATTTTCAGATGTATCTTTCTTTTTATTTTTGTGCATTGTCGCAAGGGCGGGTTTTTTTCGCCGGAAGGAGGAAGCGGGTTGTCGTGATACCGACTGTTGACGGAGTCTTTTACCATTGACAAGATAAAGTGGGCTGCTCTTGTGGCTTCATATCTAATAAAGCACCAAACCGTTTTTCAAAATCCATTTTCCGAGAAAATCACACGTTCGAACATTTTGTTCCCATAGGTTTTTGAGCAGCACATGCGAGTTTTTGAGCTTTCAGCAATAATAACTTCCTTCAAGAGAAGTTTGTTGGGGAGGGGCGAAGACATTTTTCAAGACTACGAGATTTCTGCTTGCTTCCTTGTCCCACAACTCGCCGCAGAAGAAGCGTTTCCAGAGATAGAAAAAATAAGGCCGCTGAAGAACTTTATTTTCAGCCCCGATAAGTCAATCCATTCAAAGCAGTGAATTTAGTTGTTCTTTATTCCGTTAGATATATCGTGATTTGCCTAAAACTGTCCCTCTGTAATCATAATAAATCAATCTAGTATGGTCTGCACAAGCAAGTCTTGTGCTTGGAGTGTAGCTTGGAGACGTGCCACCATAGCGCTTCCTAGGTGGCTGGCATTTGAAAGTCTATTTCATCTTGCTATGGCCCGCAGCTCAAAACCGTTGTAATCCCTGTCCTGTACTGGCTCAGGTGTAATCCTGTAATGTTGATCCGTTCAAAGTCCTGGGTCCTCGAAATTGCGACTCCCCCCTATGGCTATGACCAAGATACGACCCGCCGTTCGAATAGTGCGAATGGACGGTTGATCCTGGATGAGAGAAGGCAGGCGGTCATATGGCGCAGTCCCTTTGCCATTGGGACGCATGCGTTGTAATTGTCACCCAAGCGCCTCCCATATCTCAACCAGATAACTCGTCCGGATCACCGAACGAATAGACTGGGGGTGTCCCCCAAGAGGCCCACCGCGCGACGAAAGAAGAGACACAGATGCGCAAGAGACGAGTTGCAGCGCGTGCTGTGCGATATGAGACGTAGTATGGTGCACTCTCTTCAACTTGACGCCTAACCGCCACGGTATGCGCTGCGACTCGTCCCTTTGCCGCGTCTGCGTCTCTTCCTTCGCCGCGCGGTGGGCTTGTTGGGGGACACCCAAATAGACTTTCATCGTGGTTGATCGGTCTACAATAGAGCGCGCCAGAGTAGACTGGACTGCAGAGCCTCCCAAGTTCACCATTCTTCACTCATCCCCTTTTTCGTTTATGCATAAACCATAATGATTCTTTACTCAAACCTCCGAACGTAAAATGAGTCGCCATCCGTGGTATCTAGTCATTTGTCAGGTGAATCAAATTTGAAGAACTGATTCACGATAAGAACGGAGGTCGAAGAAGGGTGAAATGGGGACCTCCTGAGGGTGCTGACCGACGCGCAATTGGCAGCGAAAGATTTGACCTCGGCGATCTAGCATGGCTCACTCTTGGCGCGGTTGGCGGGTACGCCCACCGACTATCTAATCACTCGCCGCAGGTCTATACGTGGCGAGTGATTAGATAGCAGAGAGAGCGTAGTGTTGAAGAGGGCACAGCGATGAGAGTCGCATCAATGCGCAAATCAACGGGCAAGGAAGGGGTCCCATTTCTCGGGTTCTGGGCCGTTTTCATGGTTTTTCCTTCTTTCGTGTACCACTCACCATCCTAACTTAATTTGAAATGGGTTGCTTTTTCAGCGTGAATTCGTCCTTCAAGAAAGGCAACATAAAATAGTGCTAAGATGAGAAAGTTGTTACGTGATACAGTAACCAGATGAATGCTGAACAATCGCTCATGAATAGAAAAAAGCCGGCCTTACTTGCTCGCCTCCTTCCTCCGTCCATTTCATTTCTTCGAAATTGAATTCGAGCTGTTCTCCTTAAAAGGCACCTCGAAGAAGAACAATCATTAGTGACGAAATCAATCGTAACGCTGTCCAAAGCTTATCAGGGAACGCTGAGTTATAGGTCTAACGCTTTGCCTCAGGCGGGAATCGATCCTAACCGCTCACTTTCCGGGCAGTTGTGCTACCCATTACACCATTGAAGCACCGCATCATGGCGGAGATCATCGCGCGGCTAGAGGCAGAGGCGCAAACTGGTCAGCGAACGAGTCCCAGCGTGTACTGAAGTGATCTCGCGCAAAGTAAAGGGCGAATTCACGATTAGAATGAAGGTCGAAGAAGGAGTAATTTGTAAGGTTAGATAATCTTGATTGTGTACTGCGACGTGGAGTAGTGACCTTTTCAACTGTGCGTGAAAGACGAGCAGAAAGAATAAAGGTTTATTTACAAACAAAATTAATAAATGGTGTGTATGGAAAGATTGCTGGTGAGCGGAGGCACGGAGGCGAGTCGTAGTTGGCGAACTCGTAGGCGACCACCGAATACGGGACCACAGTCGGGTGCACGGCGCGAACTGTTTCTTAGCACAAGCCACAAAGGCTTCCTACCTGAGCCACTGAGGCTCTTTCAACTAACTGCCACTAAGGCTGATCAGCTCAAGCCACTAAGGCTTATCCACTTAAGTTAGACTCCTCTCACTATGCCACTAAGGCTCTCTTGGTCACCTCTGTTGAGCTTAGGCCCTCTCTCTTGCGGGCCACTACAGCTCCCAAAGCACCCGCTATCTCGACTACTGGACCCCTTTTATAGGGACATTCCCGCCCGAACGTTTCCCTCTGGCAAGGTGGTCTCCTATGACCACCCGCGATCAACAACCACAGCCTCCTCCTTGACCTACAGTGCTCGAACCAGCTAGTTTCTAGAGGCAGGCATGTCTTTCCCTAACAAATTC
>MU872965.1:9691-21058 GCA_036418205.1 Ostertagia ostertagi | reverse complement strand
GTGTCAACGCAATCCATGCAGATTACGACAGGTGAAACAAGACACATGCGTTTCCAGCATTTTACATCATTGGTGTCACGATTTGAGAGTCTCTGTTTCCTTGTTTAGAATTGTTGGGTGATCATCGCTCAACCAGCAATGTAGCAAGTTCTATGTCTTCGCCGCACGCAACACGAGTGCAGATGCGAGGTCTTCAACGACGTCTGCTGTGTCAACACAATTCAAGGAATTAACAACAGGTAAAACGAGATTTAGAAACGTCAGTCCTTTCACAATTTTGTTGTTGTGTGTGTATGCAAAACCAGAATACTTACAGAAGTGGGAGCAACGCAGCGCCCATCAAGCATTGATACAAACTCTGCCTTAGAATCTACTGTGTCAACGCAATCCATGCAGATTACGACAGGTGAAAACAAGACACATGACATGCGTTTCCAGCATTTTACATCATTGGTGTCACGATTTGAGAGTCTCTGTTTCCTTGTTTAGAATTGTTGGGTGATCATCGCTCAACCAGCGATGTGCAAGCTCTGTGTCTTCGCCGCAAGCAACAAGTGCAGATGCGAGGTCTTCAACGACGTCTGCTATGTCAACACAATTCAAGGAATTAACAACAGGTTGAAACGAGATTCAGAAACGTCAGTCCTTTCACAATTTTGTTGTTGTGTATGCAAAACCAGAATACTTACAGAAGTGGGAGCAACGCAGCGCCCATCAAGCATTGATACAAACTCTGCCTTAGAATCTACTGTGTCAACGCAATCCATGCAGATTACGACAGGTGAAACAAGACACATGCGTTTCCAGCATTTTACATCATTGGTGTCACGATTTGAGAGTCTCTGTTTCCTTGTTTAGAATTGTTGGGTGATCATCGCTCAACCAGCGATGTGACAAGCTCTGTGTCTTCGCCGCACGCAACAAGTGCAGATGCGAGGTCTTCAACGACGTCTGCTATGTCAACACAATTCAAGGAATTAACAACAGGTGAAACGAGATTCAGAAACGTCAGTCCTTTCACAATTTTGTTGTTGTGTATGCAAAACCAGAATACTTACAGAAGTGGGAGCAACGCAGCGCCCATCAAGCATTGATACAAACTCTACCTTAGAATCTACTGTGTCAACGCAATCCATGCAGATTACGACAGGTGAAACAAGACACATGCGTTTCCAGCATCGGTGTCACGATTTGAGAGTCTCTGTTTCCTTGTTTAGAATTGTTGGGTGATCATCGCTCAACCAGCGATGTAGCAAGCTCTGTGTCTTCGCCGCACACGCAACAAATGCAGATGCGAGGTCTTCAACGACGTCTGCTGTGTCAACACAATTCAAGGAAGTTAACAACAGGTAAAACGAGATTCAGGAAACGTCAGTCCTTTCACAATTTTGTTGTTGTGTATGCAAAACCAGAATACTTACAGAAGTGGGAGCAACGCAGCGCCCATCAAGCATTGATACAAACTCTGCCTTAGAATCTACTGTGTCAACGCAATCCATGCAGATTACGACAGGTGAAACAAGACACATGCGTTTCCAGCATTTTACATCATTGGTGTCACGATTTGAGAGTCTCTGTTTCCTTGTTTAGAATTGTTGGGTGATCATCGCTCAACCAGCAATGTAGCAAGTTCTATGTCTTCGCCGCACGCAACGAGTGCAGATGCGAGGTCTTCAACGACGTCTGCTGTGTCAACACAATTCAAGGAATTAACAACAGGTAAAACGAGATTTAGAAACGTCAGTCCTTTCACAATTTTGTTGTTGTGGTATGCAAAACCAGAATACTTACAGAAGTGGGAGCAACGCAGCGCCCATCAAGCATTGATACAAACTCTGCCTTAGAATCTACTGTGTCAACGCAATCCATGCAGATTACGACAGGTGAAACAAGACACATGCGTTTCCAGCATCGGTGTCACGATTTGAGAGTCTCTGTTTCCTTGTTTAGAATTGTTGGGTGATCATCGCTCAACCAGAGATGTGACAAGCTCTGTGTCTTCGCTGTACGCAACAAGTGCAGATGCGAGGTCTTCAACGACGTCTGCTGTGTCAACACAATTCAAGGAGTTAACAACAGGTAAAACGAGATTCAGAAACGTCAGTCCTTTCACAATTTTGTTGTTGTGTATGCAAAACCAGAATACTTACAGAAGTGGGAGCAACGCAGCGCCCATCAAGCATTGATACAAACTCTGCCTTAGAATCTACTGTGTCAACGCAATCCATGCAGATTACGACAGGTGAAACAAGACACATGCGTTTCCAGCATTTTACATCATTGGTGTCACGATTTGAGAGTCTCTGTTTCCTTGTTTAGAATTGTTGGGTGATCATGGCTCAACCAGCAATGAAGCAAGTTCTATGTCTTCGCCGCACGCAATAAATGAAGATGCGAGGTCTTCAATGACGTCTGCTGTGGCCACTCAAATTTAAGGAATTATCGACAGAGTAACGATATCCAAAACTTATAGCTCCAACCGCTCTTCTAGCGTATTTTCATCTAATATCTCTCACAACGCTTTAGCACTGTGATAGGAAAACTTTGTTAATCTGTAAAACAAACAACTGGGCGTTTGCCTAAATTGTAGCGGGGTGAAGAAACTTGCTTTTTTACTAGGCGAGAGTGCCTGCAGGTGTCACTGTGACACAGCACTCATCAGGCACTGAAACCAAATCTATCATGGAGGCTACAGTATCAACACAATCAGTGCAAAAGCGGAGGGCCCACAGCGATTCAGTCCGCGTATGGTCCTTGTATCGATTGTACCACACCTCAAAAGTACAACCGTTGTATATCGTACACGGATTCGGGCAAATGCATGAAGAGGGAGTTCGTTAGGCTGTACTGGGGCCGTTGGAGCGATGGGATGTGAGTTAGACACTTGTGACTTGATCAGCAATTCGTCCAGGGATGGCACCGAGACTGTGTTGTCACGACGCGTCAGTGTGTTTCGAGAAGGTTTGTTCGCTATCGGAGCTGAGCCGTGATGCTCCCAGCAGTGTCGGGCAGGGATTAAAAGTATAAAGCATTTGCCGTTGATCAATCCCTTTTTGGGATGCGGCACGCATTCTACTTCCATTTGTACATTCGTAGTGGCGTTGAATGCGATGTGGCCTATACAATGACTTGCGGGGGCCAGCCGATGTACAAGTCAGTGTTTTTATCCTCCCAGACAAGTCTGGTACCAATTAACCGACCCCGGAGGGATGGAAGGCTTGGTTGGCCCGGCAGCGGTGAATAACGGTCGAGGATTTCCTCGACCATAGCTACCATGTGAGAGTAGTGCCGAGAGTGAACATCCGCGCGGAGAGCACAGACGGCACGGCATGGCGAGTGTGAATGTCCGCGCGAGAGATCGTCTCTGATCGGGCAGAGAATCCTCGACGTGCCGTTGAGGAATCCTCAAGCGATATTCACCCTGGTAGCCGCGCGACTCACGGACCCAGGATTTTGATTCCCGGACCGCTCGCGTGGTAAGCGTACCATTTGCCACTACACCACTTCCGCTTACGAACTGCACGAAGTGCTCTCGGGCAGGGAGCTGGGACTAATTATAAAAAACTCCACCAGCAGTTCGTGCAGGCTCAGCTCTCAGAGCAGAGCTGGGTTCCTGTAGAGGATCTTGGATCTGTGCTGGTGGTTGTCGTGGGCATACCCGCGTTGAAATCAGTTTATCGCCAGTTGGTGTAGTTGTCAGCCGTAGAAATACCAGGCAGACGAGAAGATGTTTATTGAGGGAGAAGAACTGACAATAAAACCTGCTGAGCAGCCTGCATGTCGATCGGCTACGTACAAAACACGGGCTTGCAACTCTAGGATAACCCATCTAACTGAACTGCATACGCATCCTACAACACTTTGAATTTTATTTATTTATTTATTTAATTATTTATTATTATTTCGTCATTTGTAACAAATGACGAAAGGGTTAAGACCTCTGACACTTTGACGACACCAGCGCGTTTCGGCTCTTTTTGTCGTCTAGGGCAAGCTCGATTTTGCGAGCGCGGCCGGACGCACCTCACATCCATAAAGTTTCGGGTGGCAATCATGCAGGACTACTGAAATATGAATGGTACAAGCCATTTTACAACTTCCAACGCATAGAAGAAAGTTGTGGGCTATTATAGTTAACTTCTACTGTTTAGTTTACAATAAAAGAAGAAGAGTCAGGTGCATTAGAGATTAGCTTTGAGACCGTCCCCTTTCCTGCAGACTGTGGATATCATGGTGAAAGGGCCTAGAGACTAATGAAGAGACTAATGAAAACCGTACTTCTGGCTGAGTACACTATCTTAATAGGTGCAAAATTTACAGAGCGCGATGGCAGAAAATGTGTGCCGGAGAATGACGAGACGCAGATCCTTGGGCTTTAACGAATGAATAAAGTCAATCATGTGCCCCCATAGGGAACGCTTCAAAATGGTGGGCAAGTAACGATATTCTAAAAACAATTCATAAGTTGAAGGTAGCGTCTCTGAATTCTACGAGCGATGATACTAGATGCTTCAAGAAAGCTGTAGTGAATAGTAGTGGGCACACTAACACTCTTAACGAGGGATTGCTAGCCCATAGTCGAGAAGATAAAGGCGTCATGGCGCCGATTTAGGAATGCTGCTGGTTGCATAACGCACAAAGGAATAAATGGGGATGTCAGACCTACCATGGAAACGGATTCTGCCTAACTGGAGCGCCGAGAGGACTATAATACCATCAGATAGGCAAGGTGACTACAACAAGGCTCAAAGGATGAAGGGAACACATCATTTCATTTATTTCATCTATCAAGGTATAGTAGATAACTATTTCCTTTAGTAGCCGTCGAGGCCTCCTTTTCTATGTGTGGGCTTTAATCGTTTCTAGCCGGCGGAATTCCGTCGCTAACGTCATCACTTTGAAAAGTGGGTATATGCGTGAGGTCTCATAGAACAGTATCGCCACCATGACCCTACGTCAGAAAGAGTCCAACACCAACTTGGAAGGTGTCACTGTTTGATAGGCGGTTTACTTTGTGTCTTGTTGTCAGTCCTTCTGCACAAGCAGCTGGAATGGACGAGGAAGCTGAAAGGGCATTCATATGCCATGTTGCGTTATATAATAACTAGTTCAGCTCTGCACATTACCACGTGCATGACATGGAAGGTTTCGGTAAATCTGGACATCCGTTGGAGACTCAGGTTTCTCTGCTGAACCGAAGTCCCTTCGGTAAATGCATTACCTGACAGCTGTGAAGGCTGTCCATTTCAACTAATTTGAAAGTTTGACAAGCGCATGGAGCGTGGAGTCAAAGCAATGTCTTTAAACAACCCACATGCATCGAATGTCAGGATAATTCAGCGGTCGAATCATACTTGATGCTAATAGTGTCTAAATGGAAATACTCATTAGTCATCATCGTTTTCTTTGAACTCAAGGTGCATCCTCAGGAACTCTGGGAATGTAGCGGATCAAGTGGTGTTTGATATTACAATGGCAACACAAATTGATATGGAAATGAAATATGTGTTTGAAATCTGGTTTTTGAGTGACCTTCATATTCTAATTATAGTCCTTTTCTGCCGTTATCACTTTCTGCTCTCCAATTGAACATGTTCATGTCCTACCCTGCAACTGAAACCAAATGCCCTCTGCTGCTGGGACGCGCGCTATGAATTTCGTGAAATTTGCGTTTCAGCGCCTCTTATCAGCTCTTATCAGTCGTTATCACTTTCTGACCCCACCAAATATGTTCCCGTCCCACCCCCTACATCATACTTAAAACCTTACAAACAGAGGCGCACGCAGACGTACTTTGTGATTTATGTCTAGTGGGATGATATCAATGATGTCCTAACGCTGAAGAAGATTCTAAATACACCAAATAGTGGCTTATATTATAGAATGGAGTGGTGTGAGAAAAACTGTCATTTAGTATTTGTGAATACTTATTTTTTATGCGCGCAACAACTACGTTTTAACGATTTTTGAGCAGCATTAGCAGCTCTCTAACTATGCATTGCTAGGTGGTCACCCAACCAGTTTTGCTGCAATAAACCGATCTGCATTGCGCCTAACAAGCATTGGTAAAAGCTTTGTCACGCAGTCTGCGGTGCCAGCACAATTTAGGGAAGTAGCAACAGGTGAAACAAAATACATTTTTTGTCAGGAGCTTCGGTGTAGCGGTATGAACGATTTTGTCTCCTAATTTAGCACTGTTTGGTGGTCACTCAATCAGCGACACAGCAAGTTCCACATCTGTGCCACCCCTCAGCAAGCATCGATGCAAGCTCTACTGCGATGTATCGAATGTCAACACAGTTCGAGGAATTAGCGACAGGTAAAATAAGACATCCTAACACAAAGACAAAAGACAATAATGCCTTCTGTTCGCAGCTTTGGTGTTGCGATCTGTGAACTTGCTTAATTGTAATACCAGATTAGTCCCCCGTCAACCGCCGGGACCTTCCTTTCCTGCGCAAGCTTTCTATCTTCCGCTGTGGTCCCTTCCACCTGTGACACCAACACCTCGTGGAGGTGACGCGTATGCAACAAAAAGGAGTTCATATAGTAGAGGGAATCGCCATAACCAAGTCGTGACGGTAGATTTTCCGCCTCTCCTCCCATCCTCCCCCCTCCTTATAACCCTAGGGGAGCGAAAACCAATAGAACTAGATGTAAGTGTTGCTTAAAGCTCTAGGGTAGCAGTTTAAGTAGTCTTGTCCTCCTGATAGCATTTGTGGGTGGTCACTCAACCGGCGATGTCGAAAGATTCACCAGCTTTACTACGGACCACGGAGCCTGAAATGTCAACATTATTGAGAAATTAACCACGAGTAAAACATAATATACCAATAACGGTTTCGCCTAGAGCTTTAGTGTCCACTTTGGAAATTTGCTATTGCAAGACCGGAATGATTACAGGTGTTGGACCGACATTGCAATTTACAAGCAATAATACAAGCTCCACCGCCCTTGCTGGAGTGTCAACACAATTCATGCAATTCACAGCAGGTGAAACCAGATGTACCTCCTACCTCGGTGCCGCAGTTTGAATGACTTGGTCTCCTGATTCAGAACTGTTTGGCGGTCACTTAACCAGTAATGCAGCAAGCTCCACATCTCTGTTGGCCCCAAAAAGCAATGCAAGTTCAACCACGGAGTCCGAAATGTCAACACGATCAGAGGAATTGACAGCAGGTTAAGAACATATACCACCGACATTTGGTAGAAAAGAAAGTTCTGCAACAATTTAACCATTTTAACTTTGATTTTATCTTGGCTATTACGGTAACATGAGGTTGCCGCTATCAATTTTCAGTCTTAAACACCATGAGTTTTCCATGTACATTCTATGTAAATATTCTGGCACTTCAGTGTTCTGTCTTTGATTCCGTCCTCGAGATTTATCAATTCCGAAATGGGCAATCCATCAATTTCTCGTGAAAGAATCACTACTGCGCTCCGACGAGCTGTATGATTGTGTTGCATTGCACGTTGACTCAGGAGCACTTTGTAGTTTTCGTCGACCACTACTACAAAGTATAATAGAACATTTACCAGCATTAATAGACCTGGAATTGAAAGGATGCTTGTATGACCATCATTATGAAGCGGATGAATTCCCGCGCAATCCGGTCTGAGGTAGGCATTTCAATGCTGTGAAGCTTTTTTTGCTAAAATTTGTCGCATAGGCAGAATGCTTTCAAGAAAGAGTGCGCTCGATTGCACTAGCGACCAAACGACGGATTGAAGCGAGCTGGCTTGCAGTGCTTCTTCTCACATATCTATCATACCAGTTTTGCTTCGCCCGCTATCGCGTCCGGCAGGCTTTTGCGAAACTGGAGGACCCATGGAATATCGGCATGAGATACTCCATTAACGATCTCACTATTGACTATGTTAGACCCTCCACAGTTTCACTGAAGCTCATCGAGAATACGCGTGATAACGTCTGGAGCTGAACTGGTATATTGATCGCAACTCTGTAAACATCCAGCATTTTTCTTGAAATAAGATAATTAAGCGGTGAATAGGATTTTCCTGTCGTCAGTCTCAAAATGAAATTGAAATATGCCTCTTTACATAAGTGAGGAGCTGATGCTTATCATCCATTTACATTCACCATTATTTAGAAGCCCGAATGGAATGGCGGTTTAATGAATTTGGGTTTTCTTGATAGTGCGTCAGAAATGAAGCTTATCATTTGCTGAAGTTTAGATTTATGCAGTCGAATCCTATCAATAAAGCACACAATTTGTAGGAAGGAACGCTCCAGTGTCAACGCTGCGTAACGGAATCGACGACTGCAGCGTTCTGGCGCGCCTTATCGGCCCTTATCAATCGTTATCAGTTTCTGGCACCCACCAACAATGTCCCCGTCCCACCCCACATAACACTTGTAAGTATGGTTGCTCTGGTGTCAACGCGAGCCAGGCAACGGAATCGACGACTTCAGCGTTCTGGCGCCTTATCGGCCCTTATCAATCGTTATCAGTTTCTGGCACCCACCAACAATGTCCCCGTCCCACCCCACATAACACTTGTAAGTATGGTTGCTCTGGTGTCAACGCGAGCCAGGCAACGGAATCGACGACTTCAGCGTTCTGGCGCCTTATCGGCCCTTATCAATCGTTATCAGTTTCTGGCACCCACCAACAATGTCCCCGTCCCACCCCACATAACACTTGTAAGTATGGTTGCTCTGGTGTCAACGCGAGCCAGGCAACGGAATCGACGACTTTTGCGTTCTAGCGCATCTTATCAGCCATTATCAGTTGCTATCGCTTCCAATCATGTACCACCAATGTCCCGGGACCGCCCCACATAACACTTGTTAGTATAGACGCTCTTTTACCAATATGAACGGCAAAACGAAATTGGCGATGCGCGCTTTCTAGCCCCTCTTATCAGCTATTATCAGTCGTTATCAGTTCCTATCACGTACCACTTGTGTCCCCATCCCACCCCCTATAACATATGTAAGAACCACTGCGCTATCGTTACTGTGACTCGAGCTATGAATTTCCGTTCAAACATACACACACACACCAACAGACACACGCTAGCCGCTTATATATAGTAGGATCCTACTATCTACTACTATAAAGCGCTTCGTCTGTCGTTCTGTCTGTCGTTCTGTCCCTCTGTCTGTCGTTCTGTATGTCTGTCACGAAATTCCCTAGCTCCTCGGGATCCGCCTGGAGGGACCGGGTCAAGTGTGGGATGGGTGGGCAGGGTCTCACGTAATACAAAACACACATCAGCTAAGCGGAGCCCCGCCCACAGAGGGCGTGGCGTGCGTCGAAATGAATTGTACCAAAGACCAAGATTTCGATTTCAGTGAAAAAACGACCTCGAAACTGGGCCAAAAAGTGGGCTAAGGTGTGCATTGGTAAGTAACATCGAATTAGGGAGACCCACCCCCGGTGGGCGGGGCGTTCTCTAAAAAAGCAGTGCTTTATGAAAAATTTCATAACTCGGTTGGGAGAAAGCCTACAGAGCAGAAAACAATTCGGTGTAAGGGAGCAATGTCTAAGGTGTTTCCCGCATACATGACGTGGGCGGAGGCCTGCCCAGAATGGGCGGGGCGCGCTCTGAAGTGTACAGCATTTTCTACAAGCCCTCATAATTCGGGTCGGGGAAGTCCTAAAGAGCCGGAAAAAGGTGGATAGAGGTGTATGGAGGAGTGGAGGTTAACTGTCATTGGTGGGCGGGGCCTGACCAAAGTGGGCGGAGTTTGCGACGAAAATTTATAACTCGGCTCCATGAAGCTCCGGAGGCTGGGGAAAAGGTGGATAGAGGTGGGTGGAGGAGTGGAGGTTAATTGTCATTGGTGGGCGGGGCCTGACCAAAGTGGGCGGAGTTTGCGACGAAAATTTAAAACTCGGCTCCATGAAGCTCCGGAGGCTGGGGAAAAGGTGGATAGAGGTGGGTGGATGGAGGAGTGGAGGTTAATTGTCATTGGTGGGCGGGGCCTGACCAAAGTGGGCGGAGTTTGCGACGAAAATATAAAACTCGGCTCCAAGAAGTCCCGGAGGCTGGGGAAAAGGTGGATGGAGGTGGGTGGGGAAGTGGAGGCCAGCTGTCATCGGTGGGCGGAGCTTGACCAAAGTGGGTGGAGTTTGCGACGAAAATTCAGAACTCTGTTCCAGAAGGTCCCGGAGAGTGGGGAAAAAAGAAGATATAGTTGGGTGGGAAAGTGGAGGTCAAAGGCCAGTGGTAGGCGGGGCTTGGCCAAAGTGGGCGGAGTTTGCGACGAAAATTCATGACTTGGCTCCAAGAAGTCCCTGAGGCCGCGGAAAAGGTGGATGGAGGTGGGTGGAGGAGTGGAGGCCAGCTGTCAATGGTGGGAGGGACATGACCAAAGTGGGCGGAGTTTGCGACGAAAATTCATAACTCGGCCCCAAGAAGTCCAGGAGGCTGGGAAAAAGGGAGTAGAGGTCGGCGAAGGAAAGGAGGTCAAATGCTATTAGTGGGTAGAGCACGCACCTAAGTGGGCGGAGTTTGCCAAAAGTGTCGTAATTTGGTTCCAAGAGGTCCCAGAGACCGGTGAAAAAGGGGGTAGAGGTCGGCGAAAAGAAGGGAGCCAAATGCTATTGGTCGGCAGGGCACGCACCGAAGTAGACGGAGTTCGCCACGAGATTTATTGTCCGGGCCGAGGACCGAGAAAAATAGGATAATGGTTGACGAAGAAAGAGCGCATAGAATTTAGCGGAGAATTCAGATATTCGTATTGTATCAAGCCAAATTTGAAATTTTTCGTCGCACCATCAAAATTCGCCACAGATCTGTGTTGCGCGCGCAATGCGTGCGGCGCCAACTGGGTATAATTCGCTAAGTATGTTTGTGTGTGTGTGTGTGTGTAGGTCTGTGTGTGTGTTTGTCACGAAATTCGTAGCTCGGGTCACAGCAACGATAGCGCCATGGTTCTTACATATGTTATAGGGGGTGGGATGGGGACTCAAGTGGTACGTGATAGGAACTGATAACGACTGATAATAGCTGATAAGAGGGGCTAGAAAGCGAGCATCGCCAATTTCGTTTTGTCGTTCATATTGGTACTAGAGCGTCTATACTTACAAGTGTTATGTAGGGTGGTCCCGGGACAATGGTGGTACATGAATGGAAGCGATAGCAACTGATAAGGGCTGATAAGGGGCGTCAGAACGCAAAAGTCGTCGATTCCGTTACGCAGCTTGCGTTGACACTACAGCGTCCATACTCGCAGGTGTCATGTGGGGTGGGACGGGGACATTGTTGGTAGGGTGATGGAAAGTGGTTACAAACTGATAAGGGGCGTCAGAACGCAAAAGTCGTCGATACCGTTACGCAGCTTGCGTTGACACTACAGCGTCCATACTCGCAGGTGTCATGTGGGGTGGGACG
>MU872963.1:0-14879 GCA_036418205.1 Ostertagia ostertagi | reverse complement strand
ATTAGAACAAATAGAACATATATAGAAAGGATAATGGGAATAGAACTGCTGAATTGGACCCTCTGTCCCTGTAGAGAAACCAAATCTGAAAATTACAAACACCATCCCTCACGTTGAATCTGGCAGTACGGGGAGGGGGAGGTGACCCTTCACAGAGCTCCTTCCCCCTCCAAATTAACCCTAGTCCGCACGAAGCATCGCACCATAATGCCCTCTCTCCTGGTAAACATAGGCTTGCTATTCTCCGTATAGATTCTTCTGCTGATTCAGTGATGTGTTTCTCCTTGTTGAATCACAGCAACCATGAGATCCGAGGGAATATCAAGATCTTACAACAATACGTTCTGTGAAAGTGCATGTGAGTGGTTGTGTGTTTACGATGCCAATGAATCAGAACGCATTTTTGCTGACACTGTGATGCCACGAGTTTTTCCCCTTGCGTTCGTTCGCGTCGGCATTTGTTGTTTTAGAGCACGAGTCTCGCGCGCCACCCCTCACGTTCCTTTCCCTCCGCTTTTTATGAATCGATTCCACCTAGCTCTTGTTTCCTCCGCATCACAATCTATGCTCTGGTGAACTTGACCGCGATCCATATGTTTGTTTTTTGTAGGTCCTTCACAAGGGCTTTGCGGGTGCTCGCCTCGTTTGTTTCTTTGAAAGCCCATAGTTCAGAAAGAAATCTCTGAACAAACTCGACCCCCCCCGCTGAGGAAATTCTGCAATCTAAGCGATTTTGTACCTCGAGCAATTTCAAGATTCAAAAGCAAATGCAGAACCTTCTTTGATAGGGGAACTCCCCAGCGACTTTCGCGCTATTATAACCCACTTGGTGGAGTGGGCCGCAAAAAATCAAATTCCACTGACCATCCCTTTTCGGCTTGTTGATGATCATGTTCTAAAAAATGGCATTCATCTTTGACGTCGGTGCCGGTTTAGCACCAGTTTAGCACACAGCTTATCCTTAACGAATTCGTAATAGACTCACATATAAAATGACTTTCGAAGTTACTATCGTTTAAATTCGTATAATGTATTTTTTTTAATTTCCCCCTGGAGAAAAAAACCCCCCGTCTACTTAGCGCCACAACTCTCATTTCCCTCTGTAGAAGTCGGCGCTACCAAATTGGCGCCAGCTAGCTCTGTGGCCAAAAGTGAATGTCTCATCGCGATCAGGCCACCAAACAGCCGTTTACACCTTTTGCGGAACAGATTGGGACCTTAGAATAGCGAAGGAAGGCGTCGGATTTCAAAGTGGTTTCGCAGACTGTGATCGAAACCGTCGATGCGTAACTCTTGTAAATGAAGTGCCAACGAATGTACCCATTTATTTACAGCCATGTTCGCGCACCGGGGTCTTGTAGGACCAGTCGTAGTACTTGCTGTAGACTTCCCCTATTTGAAATTCATCTCACATTTCCCGAACTGGTTCATTTGATGGATCTTCACGTATGGTACCCCCACTCCCTTCACTACGACCTGTGCTGATGCAAGCTAAGAGAGGTTTCACTGCACTAATAGATTGTCGTTGCTTTTACGTTCAAGAGTGAGTGAAGCTGGTTTAGCGTAAAAACAGTCGTACTTGTTTCAGCCGGTATCTTTGTTTTCAAATGACGCCGCGTCATTTGAGAAGGTTCTTACTCATTGTGCTTCAAAGCTGTTTGGCATGTGACAAGGCGCACTCATGAATCTATGGTAATTTATTCCTGCGAGAAGAAAGTTGGTAACATGGTGAAGCTTCCGAAGGAGCTAGATATCAGTCAGAATTGGTTTCATAAAAGTATAAAAGACAAAGCTTTGGTTTTGATCAATCTCAACTGGGATGCGCCACGCAATTCACTTCGATTCAAAATCGTGATTACATTTGAATGGGATTTGGATTACACAACGACCTGCGCAGACCGCCAATGTGCAAGAAGAGTACCACCTTTTCGATCTCGGAGGATTCGAAGGCTCAGTTGGCCCACTCTGAAGTCGCAGGATTTCATTCTTGGACGTGCGCATGGTAAGCGACGCCACTTGCTGGTACACCTTTTCCGACAAGAAAAGGTTCACGTATTCCCAGTGAATCTAAGCCTAAGAATATTGCTTGTTTTTCTTCTTCTGCCATACAGGTTGTTACGGTGGAACTTATTTATTCGGTCGACGTTTCGAACAACTCGTCGTCTTCAGGACCTGAAGTCAGTTCGAAGTTTTAGCTTGTAACTTACCCGGTCAGTCCCCACGATACTCCTCAAGAGTTTTCAAATAGAGAAAATTCCAACGAAACCAACCTTAGCAGCTCCACCAGCGCCACGTGTCCACCCCATTTCCTTGAATATATGTGGGAAATGAGACGAACATGGAATCTAAGCCTAGGCTTATGCAGAGGTGCACAAATGTTCTTCTTCATGTTCTGCCAGCACCTGTTATTCTGGGCGTATTCTGCTAGGTGAATGGTGAGCGCAAGAAACAAGCGCATATCGCCGATCAATCTCTTCAGAAATCACTCAGCGGCATGAGAAGGCATTTAAATGTGCACGCGTTTGCCCATATCATGCAGCGCACCCTCCAGTCACTCTTGATTTCGCTGTTTCCGATTTCATCCCTTCGCGTGTCCCTTCGGTTACACACGCTGGTTTTCACGGAACTCATGCTGTTCTGCTGTGGAGGTGATATGGCGGCCGATCAGAGATTTGACCCTTGGACTTTGCCCGTGCAGCAATGCACGTCCAAGGGTCAAATTCAGGACCGAACACCCAGATCGACCGTGCCTCTCCTCTGAGTGCTATTTGATACTGGAATCGCTTCGGAGAATTCAAATTTATTCAGGCGATTTCATTGCTTACCAAGTGCCACTGCGACTCTGCATGGCAAGAGAAGACCCAGCGGATCGCAATCAACACCCCCATCAACGACGAACTGTTTAATCCGTTATGGCTGATCACCTTCAGCAAAATGAGGAGCCAATTATAAGTGAAGGCTCAACTGATCATCCAAACAGTGAGCCATTAGGGCGACCTTGTGGGCCATTGTGGGCCAAAATGCGGGCATGAAAGTGCTTATTAATCCAACGAAAGGAGGGGGATGGAGATTGGTAGTTTTGGGTGGTGAAAGAAGTCGTTCATCCTCTCGGGGCATGGAGAGAAATTCATTTCCTCCAATATGAGCCCATCAAATATCCATTCCATTCCAATATTCTCGGAGCGCCCGATTTTTAGAACTCCGCGTTCGTCCCGTTAGCCACGAGCCCTTCTCTAGAAACAGGCTATGCTCTGAGCCCTTCCCTTCCTCCACCCTTTTCGAACGCGAAACAGATATCGAATCATTAGGTAATAATCAATCATTAGTCAATGTATGTAGGTAACAGTAATCAAAAACTTCGGCTAAGGATCTGTTCGACCTGTAATTCTTTCTTTTCTTTGAAGAAGGCATGGTCCGAGAATGCTTTGTGGTTTTGTTTGCTTCCCTTCGCACTTCAATTTTTTCAGGTAGGAGTTTTGACAGCATATCAAAACGAGAGGCATCTGTTCGCAATTTTCGCACATTCCCGGCCTCGCAGCAGAAAACAAAAGACCTATGAGGTGAAGAAAATTTTTATTCAGAGGCCCATTTTTCGTTCAGTAAGTGGTCCGCAAGTAAGACTCTGGACCAGTACTACCGCATTTGGAGTTGCTGGGTCGTATCAACAAAGGTG
This sequence comes from Ostertagia ostertagi, assembly GCA_036418205.1. NCBI lineage: Eukaryota > Metazoa > Nematoda > Chromadorea > Rhabditida > Trichostrongylidae > Ostertagia > Ostertagia ostertagi. The sequence goes on along the minus strand of MU872963.1, from coordinate 11,206 downwards.
GCACAACTTTTGCGGCTCTAAATGTGTGTTAAGAGCGCGAGAGCCTTTGCAATCATGAATATCCCTGGCAACCATGCATGCCCACCGCTGTGACGTCTGCGTCTTGCTCGTCCGCTGTGCTCTTTCGTATTCGTGTCTGTTCACTCTCTTTGACGCTTTGCGTCTCTTACACCGGCAGTCTCAACTTTTTCGAAGAGAGGACACTCCTTTAATTTCCTCTTTCTTTTTTCTTGCAAAAGCATTTAGGACCTCTCATCTTAACCTCATCGTTCCTTTTTGCAAACCCTTAAATCCTATAGGGAATCTAAAAAACTTCTACCTGAACAGTAGAGGTGAGGATTTGTATCCTTTATTTTGCGAGTTAATTGGGTAGTACAGAGTAAGTATAGTATGCAAATGTAATAAATTATGCCGTACCCGTGGTTACCGCTGGTGCACTTGCACCGGGAGTGATTAGAAACCACGAGCAAAGAACACCCACATTGTGAAGAGCGATCGGAAATTTTCTCCCTCCGTCGCCTATAAATTCCCTTCAAATCGTATCGCCGTGTGGCAGCCACTATTTATTCAGTTTTTACATTGATTGATAAGATCTTCCGACCAGAGAACTCTCTTGCTACGAATACTCACGTTCGTGTGAGTGACCTTCTTAGAAAAATGGGAATCCTTGGAGCTTCATTCAAAGAGTCGGCTGTTTCACAAGATGGTCAGTTTTGTTATACCCTTAGTATTTTAGGGAATGCGTACATTTCCGGTTTAGGCCGATGTCAGACTTTGCGAATCGCGCGATTCGCTAGCGTCCGCGGTCGCGTTGCGGTACCAGCCAATTGAGTGATTCACTGGCCGCGACGCGACCGCAGACGCTAGCGAATCGCGCGATTCGCAAAGTCTGACATCGGCCTAATGTCTGAGGCGCAATTGTACAAACTGTATCTCCTTGCAGCTCTCTGACAGATTTATACTATATTATTCTGTCCATTCAATAGAAGGGTGGCCTGCGATTGCAGAGTGCCGAACATGCCTTTGAAACCATGATGAGCGCTCTCTTTTATTATAAACATTTTGTACCAAGACCTAGAAGGAGAGAGGGGGAGCTGAAGACTCGTGTGCGTGAGCAATGTTCATTTTCCCCAGCTTTCTCCCCTACTATGCTTATGGTTAGTCCAAAATCCTCATCCTTAGCTCACAACTGCTTTGCTTGCGCGATCCAGTACAAAAAGCCGTGCCAGACTACGCCCTCTACTTTTGAAATATAAAGTCTTGCCAGTCCATCAAGTACACATGGGGAATCGCCGCCCTGATCACAAATGCAGAATTCCCTTTTGTTGGCATCAAATTACGCCACAACCTATCCAACAAATTCGGGGCAAATTTATAGTTAAAGTTCTTCTATACGAAGCAAAAAACTGCTTTTTGGTTGAGTCGGCTTGGTGTGCCGGGTTTGGGCCAGACAGGTGTCATGATGCGCACACCTACCCCCCTGTTTCGGAAACACGAGCGTCGAGTGCATGACCATAACCGACACAAGTGAGGACTGCCAAGGAGAAAAGTTAATTTTTCTTTTCTTTTTTGTGGCTGTCGTCACTTGTGGTCTGTGATCTGCACTCGGCGCTCTTCTCGTTTTCCGAAACAGAGGGTACATTCAAAGGCTCTGGCGCTAACAATGAACAATCAATTGATAGTCGGCTCCAGGGCCTTTGGCACTGCCCTGAGCAGGACTATAGTTGCCGGCGCCAAAAGCGAACTTTGTATGCACAATATTTGGCTACCATGTTGTAGGAGGAGCTTAGAGAACCCTCAATTTCCCTTCCTGTCTTGTTCGGCTAGGTTGAGGCGTTTCTTGGAAGTTTCTGCAAGTTTGCACCTGGCTCGACACACAAGCTTTACGGCTTTTCATTTAAAGGACGAATTTACGATGGAAAAGCAACCCATTCCAAATTGAGGTAGAGATGGTGAGTAGTACCAGAAAGAAAGCGAAACCACGAAAAACGGCCCAGAACCGGAGAAATGGGACCCCTTCCTTGTCCGTTGATTTGAGCATTGATGGGACTCTCATCGCTTTGCCCTCTTCAACCCTACGCTCTCTCAGCTATCTAATCACTCGCCACCTATTGTACTACGGCGAGTGATCAGACGATCGGTGGGCGGAGATCGCCGAACTCGCCAACTTTGAGCCATGCTAGATCTCAGAGGTCAAATCTTTCGATGCCGATTGCGTGTCTGTCCGCACCCTCAAGAGATTCACCGCTCTCCCCACTAGGCGATTTCTCCCTTCTTCGACCTTCGTTCTTTCCGTGCAATCCTCCTTTAAAAACTACTAACATGAATCATTTATCGATGGATGAGTTCGCGTCGCTCAGACATCGAGATTTCTCTCTCTGGGTTTAAAATATTTAATTTATGGTGGTCATGCAAGTCTTGTCTACTTCAATTTTGTTAGTTATCGTCCGGAGCAGGGTCAACCCTATGTTGCTACAAGTAGCAACGGGGGGGTCGTATTTTGATGAGTTTGTAGAGGGGGGGTCGTACTTGCTACTTCCCCCCCCCCCTTTAGAAAAGGGAGTAGTTGAAATATGGGTAAAACATAGGTAAATTGCAGGGAAATGTAGGGAATTTTTTGCGGTTTTTATGGGATACCCCCCCCTCCCCCCCCCCCCCGCTCGACGGTAATTTTTTGGGGTAAAAATTGTTTTGAAAGGGGGTCGTATGAAACATTTCATGAGGGAGGGGGGTCGTAAAAACTTTTTGAAAAGTAGCAACGATAGGACCGACCCTGCTCCAGAGTATTCTTCCTAGAACAGTATTTTATTGACATTAGCAATTCCAAGGTGAAAGCAGATATCCGTGTTTCCTTAGATGGAATTTGGCGTAATCTTGGGACATTGTCTTTAGGGATTACGGGTCAAGTCACTTATTTTAGCGCTTTTGCTCCAGTGTAAATCCCGCTAGCGATCATGTTCGGAATAAGTGAATGGGCTTTGAAGCCATGAACGCCTGTTCACGTGGAGTTTTTGGCAACTGTCCAACTTTATGTGATTCACAACAGATCCCCATTGTTCGGCTAGTTGCCAATAAAAAATTCCGTTCAATTTCAGCTGTCGCAACTACCACAAAATTGTTCCGCTTTTGATTTGAATGATCCCTGTGGGAGCTGCGGATCCCTCCTATTCTAGCCGACTGTCCCTGAACCATGTTGGCCTTCTCGAGGGCTACTTATGCAGAGAGCCCCGTGCTGTCCGTCTGTCATCGGCGATTGCTCTGCGGGCAGTGGCGACCATTCGATGCGTCCTTTAAACATGGCAGCTCGAATGAGCACGTGCCGACCACGGCGCGCTAGCCATTCCAATTCGCTCGTTTTTCGCGCTCATTTCCATCGTTCTTTCCTAGTCGTTGGTCGGCCTTCATTCGTCCGCTGTACGCAGCATTGTTTACTAATTTGATTACTTAGCTCTGTTTCTTGCATGGAATAACGGCTCTGAGTGCAGTAAGAAAGGCGGTTTGGTGGGAAAGGGGGGGGGTCGTAAAAACTTTTCGAAAAGTAAGCAACGATAGGACTGACCCTGGGTGGGCACACCCAGCTTTTCACGCATGTCAAGTGACTGCCCTCACCCCCACCCCCTAGATTGGCTACACTCCCCCTGGCTCACGAACTCCCCAATTCTCGTGACAGTATAGTAGCGGGCAGCAGTCCCACTTACATACATTTCTGTTCAAAAAATGCGGCGTGCCCACCCTACTTGTATAGCACCAGGGCTATTTGCCAAATAAGAATCCCGAGGAAAGATAGTAGTGGCGGATATCATGCGTCTGACTTCAGAATAGGGGAAAGACGCTATAAATGCCGTTACATATACTCAATTATAGCAGTAAACGGGCGGGCATCATTTAAGCACGAAGCGGAGTAGTTGTAACTATGCGAAAATAAAAATGGCTCATGCATCCTGGATAGGTTCGCCTGTACTGCCCAAGGGTGCATCCCATTCAAAAAGGAGACGCTTCTTCGGCTATAGTTCGAATAACCGGCGCAATGTGGCTCGGGGGGGGGGGCACCTCGCAACATCGCGTCAAAATCACACGGAAACGCTCCGTTTTAGGACTAAGCTTTTGAAGAGGAGAGGAACTCCGGTGTACGGAAGCAATTTTCGTATTCTCCGGAGTTCGTCCCTGCTGTTTAGGCTTAGTCCTAGATGACTTTTCTCAGAGTGCCCCCCCCCCCGAGCCACATTGCGCCCTCAATTGCATTGTTTTTATTATATCAATGCATTCATTTTGCGAATAGCCACAAGAGCTCTTCATTGGAGTGACTATTTTACACTGTCAGACTGTTTTCCAAAAGTTGTCCATTTCAGCTTCCCCCTATGTTTCATTTCAAGCTTCTCCTCCTTGTTTCAAGGAGAATCCTCTTCCTCTGGCTCATCATTGTTTCTTCGTTTTATCCGGCACGAAAGCCTTAAACATGCAAAAATTCGACAGAACTGTATAAAAATGAAGGCTCGTGATTTTAAAGAACCGTGCGAAATTGAGCAAATGTAATTCCGTCCATTGTACCAAAATGGAAATACTGTTGCCGTAGTGGACTTATAGCTTTGTGCAAGGGTCTGTACCATAAACACTAAAGATCATATCCAATGAAAGCTTTGTTTCATGAGACCACCATCATGGCTCGAGCTATATGGAGGAATAGTTCAGGGTGCAGAAAAGTTCTGAGCACTAAACCGATAGAATCATGTGGGTGAGTTTGGCTAATTGCAATAGAGGAATTCCAAGTTACCATAAGAATGTAAAAGATCTGCTGTCCAACGGCTGTGCACCACAGGTACTAGTTTAAAGTTTGATAAAGACTACAAATTTTAGTACAGAGAGCAGACCCTAAAATGTATTTCAAAAAGTATGCTATCTTAGTAACTGCATGCCTCATCAATAAACACTTCCAAAAAAAACCACAGTTTGATTATTCTGTCAACGACAGGCAGTTATCTTTCGCATCGGCAGTGGTTTTTGGTTCAAGAAATTGTTGGCAGCAACGTCAACACTGGCCAGAGTTTGCATGCACCGCAGCTGTCGACATAAAAACTGAGAAAACACTGCTGACACGAGCTAATTGTTAGTTACTATGATTACTCAGCCCGCCACGTTTTCTAAGGTCTTCTTTTTCTTCACACACGGCAGTGCATCGTTGCCGTATGTCGGGTGTAAAATGAGGCCCGGACAGTGTACTTCTACTGGTATTGTTCAGGCAAAAGAAAGTTCACGACAGAGTAGTTATATATTCCAGAATGAAGGGGAAGTATGTGCTTTCTATATGTATGCTCATTTCGAATTTGCAGAACTTAACCCCAGAGCGAGTTAATCCTACGGCAAAATTGCTTCATCTGGATTTCCCTACTTCACGTTCATGGAATTTCGGCAAACGTATGAATGCATTTCCATATTTTTTCATGGTGACTCAAAATGTATATGCACTTGGCAACCTTTGTTTAAATTCCTGTACAAGACTTCCACGAAAGCAATTAGATAGGAGTCAGTTTGCGATCAGTTCAGGTCAGGAATATGCACTTTCTATTTGTCGGGAGCCTTAGGCCTGATGTCACAGTTTTTGCGATTTCGCTAGCGAATCGTTCGATTGTGCCACTAGACACCGGCCTCAAACGCACTTAATTATGCTCACTCTAGCAGCACTGTGTTGTTCTCTGTAATCAACACATTGACGACGGCGTGGTGCAGATGTGCCTCACGTCTTTAGACGGGTCATACTCATTTTCGCTCGATTCTAGGCTTTTTCCATCGATTCTGGAATTGAGGTATGCGTTATGGGACTCCGCAAGCTGGTCAACGCTACCAATCTAACAGGAACTTATCGAAAGAATTTCGTGGCGATTTCGCAAAAAAATAATTACATTGCAGATCCCAACGCACTACGACTGTCGTCAAATGTGACTAGTGGGTTCATGACCAGTAAGGGGAGAGAGCGTATACTGCGACAGCTAATGTCGTCTGAAGTAATCCCAATTTTGCAGTGGAAGCAAGTTCCGGGACTGGTGTGAAAGCGGAAGCGAAATGCTTCATGCACCTCTGGGATTTCCTCCACCTCACGAATAGAATTTTTGCAGGCGCAATAATTCTCGGCAATCACATGCTCCACCCTTTCCTCATTGAGCTGATTCGGACGCCAAGACTTCCACTGGAGATTTGTCCTCATTCTGCATGTTTGCAAACAAATTGCTGCAGCGTAAAATGTATCTTTATGGAAATATTGCTAGAAAATTTATTCATCAAAAAAGCAGCAGCTCGCATAGTTACCTTGTAGCAGCAGAGAAGGTTTTTCCCGAACATGAACTGTTGAAGTCATTAGCTGTAGTAAATCCAACGAAAATTTGTAACGAATGGCCGCAAAAACCGCTAAAATAGTTTATCATCATTCATATAAACACTTGGCTTGTCTTTCTGTGGCGTTCTTTGGTTGCGCACCTCAGCAGCATGGTCGATCGCCCAAGTTGAAAAATACTGAACTCTGAAAAGCACATAAGGTTGTAGCTGGAAGACTAAATCTTGCAGGAACTAGTCGCTTCGGGTTCGGAGGGCGACTTCTTGCAGTGAGACCGCTGATGAAACGCTCTCCCTATCTCTTCTCACTGAAACAGTTGGGATACAAAAATTGATGAGCTGTCCTTGTCCCCTTCCAGGCAGGTCTGCGCAAACCTGTAATAGCCAAGGTTTTATTCGACTTAATTTTACCTATATGCCCTGTTTAGTAAAGGCGTTGGTTTCTAATGTGAAGCAATTTGGTTGTCGGCTTTTTGTTGAACTCGTTATCAAATTCTGTGTGAGTGTTTTTCAGTGCTCTGGTCACGAACATGGCATTAATTTTTTGGCCTCAAGTGGATTGCACTCTACAAAATACGTGTCATTTTCGTGATTGGGACACTGAATAACACAGTTTTTCAAAGTAGCAATAGGCTCTGTGAAGAACATCTTGACATATTGGGGTTGCAATAGTGCAGTAGTACCTGCATATAAGGATGAGACGGTATGATTTATCAGAAATTGAATCATCTATATCTTTATAGGAAGGGTTGCCCGCCTTTATATTTCATTCACGGTCTTGGGCAGTGAAATAAAGGCTACTCAAGGAACTGATTCTCGGAGTTTAAACTTCAAGAAGCTGTTGCGCAGAGTTCGCGAAGGAAAATAAAGAGTGTTCTATCAGGCGATCATATCTCCCTTCTCATGCGTCCATCTTTTGCTTGAAGATTAAGAAATGCCAAGGTCGCAATCTTTATTCTCCTGCTGGTGCCGTTTTTTATTCCGCGCGAACAGTCTAAGCGCGTCCTTGTCGGGTACAGTCACCAACAAAAAACCGAGTCGGGTTTGGAACACATGCAAGGCACGTGATAATCGGACACACGGTCACGGTACGACTGGTTAAACAAAGACAGTTTGAGGGAAAGTAGGATAGTAACACCTTGCTAGCTGGAAATTCCCAATTCTCAAATTTTTCGCATGTGGGCAAAAAACTTTTTTCTTGATAGTGACCGTGCAAAGTAAACAAGTCTCGCCACTCGTTATCGGCCAAAAGAGAGTATCACATGTCTTATCACATCGGCTTTTCCTTTTCGCAGACCTTTCGGTGGTCATGATAACATTTTACGGGAATTCACATAGCACGGATTCATCACTTTGGGCAAGAAAAGGATTTCGCTGAAATCTCATTTTCATGATAGGGTGGTTTAGGATGAAGTAACTCCATTCATAGTATATCAGTAGTTGGTGCGTAGGTTTGAGATATACATAAATAACTTGATTGTCGATGCGATAGGCATGAATACCTAACTTTAGCTTCTCATGTCATCGTCGGCAGTGTGGAACATAGGCAGTACGTGAACCTATCTTATTTACGTATTCCTTCTACATATGTGTATAACGGGAAACCTTACTGCATCTATCATCGAGAGTACAATGAAACCTGTTAGGCGTAACTCAAGATGGTTAATTCGAGTAATCCTTCAAAACGACCGCCGAACATTGATGCAGTTGATGTGGTCCTAATTTTTGGCAAATGGTTAGTTTTTTGTTTACAAAATTGATCATGCATATGCTACAGTCGATACTCATAAAGTGGGGTAGCGTGTCACGATGAAGATATGCGTTAGAAGTTGCGTGGATAAGCTATGTGCCAGCATGCTTTGCTTATATCCAGCAGCTGGGCAGCTTATGGGAGCAGCTTATCCACATAGCTTCTATCAAGTGCACGTCACTTCCGGTGACACGCCTACTCCAACTCTCGGATATCGAGCATATATAGGCTGCTGTGAAAACGTTTCCACAGCGTAAGAAGGCACAAGTGAAGTGCATTGTTGATACGTTCATAATTTTGAATTGGAGAGTTCAAATTACGACTGCACATGATACCAGGAAAACTGCCGCGGAACGGGATGTAGAATTTATGGTTTTTGCGGAAGACCGACGGCAATATAATATATGGGAATCGTGCGTGTTTGTCACAAGACTTGGGAACTGTACGCGGCGCACTTTTTTTGACATAGTTCACTGCACCTCTTATTGACTCTTAACCAGTACCTTTCACCATGTCTGGCATATGAAAGGGTTCCAAAAAGGTTATGTTTAGCGCGATCTGCTGCCTAAAAATGAGTGACTTTTTTTGTACATCACTGAAACCTATGGTGAGGCACCAAGCGTATTCATTAGCACAAGTTTTGAACCATTTTACCTTTATTCCACATCTCTTCCTTCCTTACCATCGAGTAAGTATGTTGTTCAGTTCTGCTTTTTCCATTCAGTTTTTTAAGTTTTACTTGAACTTTCATCGATTTTTTCTTCCATTCGATACTTATAGGCAGGTGTCAGAGTTCTTTACGGATTCGTCCGTGGCGGGAGCTGCCATTCGTAAGAATCGCAGCTCCCGCCATGGATGCGGACATCTGCCTAATGGCATTGAAGGGATAACGAAAACATTGGTGTAGGAGAAGGGATGAATCAATGCGAAACCTTAACACAAAGATTTTGTAGTGTTGTTCAGAAAGTGCAGCAATTTTTCATATGCGCGCGGGCTGGCATTACGATCCAAGAGTGCAGCTATTGCGCATAAAAATGCAGGAGACGAGAGTCTGTTTTGGGCGCATGTCGCAAGGGTGTTTTAGTTGGAATACAAATGTGTTTCATAGTGAAATGCCTAACCATAAGGGTGTAATCGTGATAGAGTTAAGGAAATTGCGATATTTTGCTGGTTTCCTCTGTCGGCTGTCATGAATTTATTGATTGTTGGGGCAAATATTTGAATATATTTGTTTCCGGGCTTTCATGTGAAATGTGGGTGCGTTTGTGCATGAATAAGGATAGTGTTCAAACATAAGTTTTACGAATCCGATTGTTTCAACACCTGCCATTAGTCATAATGAGTTGATTACCTTCATCTTGTTCGCTTTCGTTCGTCCTCAAAGTTTCTCATTTGTACCTAAACGTAACTGCATTATTTTTCAGTGGATAATGAACAGCTGCCGTATTTCCCTGCACTTTATGTTTCCTGTGATCCCGGTTTGCTTCCTAGATATTCTGTGTGTGAGAGTCGTACTCGTGCTTCGTGCTCTTGTTCCATATTGTTCTTCTACACTCTTTTCTTCTTTTTTACGCTCGTTTTTTTTACAATTGCGTTACAATATACGGTCGTGTTTTTGATTCGTGATTCTGATTCTTGGTTAATAAGAGAATGTATCATATTGGTGATCTTTTTCAGATTAAATATTCAAAAATGCCTATGGATCCGATTGACACGATGTGGTAAGTGTTTTAAATAAGGATTTTGAGTGAGAGATTGAATGAGGAGTGCAGAAGTGCTTGTCGCTGAACAAGAAATGCATTCCAGTTCCCATGGAACTATGGATGGAGACTGGATGAATCAATAGAGTAATGAATGCTAGTTACAAATATTGAGACCAAAACTGCTACGTGAACATTCCAAGCAAATCGTGGGCGGTCAAAGTTGACAGGAAGGGTAGCGTCAGTATAGGAGGCGAGCTAATCTACCGCATCGGCGTTTAGTTTTTCCTGAAACAGTACCTGTAGGGGTAAACAGATGGCTCGCGAATATGACATTCTTTTTTGAGACAAAGGCGATCTGGCCCCGCAACTTCTTTACTGCCTGGAACGCCGCGTAGCAGTTTCAGTCTACATATCTTTGTGTAGTATTCAGTACTCTACCGATAGGCCTTGGTTTCCATCCAAAAATCCATGGGAAGTTGGAAGCATTTCCTGGTAAGGAGATGCGTTCTCTGCAGCGGTGTACGAAACTGAAGTACTGGATTGACCAACTAACATGAAGTATTAGCAACTGGGCTTCACCCAGGTTTCTGTCCGTTACCTTATGAACAGTTTTTTTAGTTTCTCTTTTGGCTATATTTCATCGAGCTATACTGTTCGATAATGACACATCATGAGAATTTTTTTTCGTCACCAAGTTTTGTACATAATTGTACATTGTTTTATCGCGACATTAGTCGTCCAATCTCAGAAAAGGAAGAGTTTGAATGACCAGTGATAGTGAGTGCGATAACGAGGAATTCGGCATGTGGTCGAGTAAATTTCCTATTGAAGACAAAAACTTGTGACGAAAGAAGCTAGTTGCTTGTTAGAGATATGATCGTTTTTTTGTTGATGGGACGAAGTGACCCCATGACAAACTATGGGAGTCTGCGTGCATTTCCATACACTGTTGCGAATTCGCACTTGCTCGCACTCTGCCAGCCAGCTCACGTGTCGTTTTAGACCAAATTGTGCGCTCAGAGAACTATCTACTCCTTTGTCGTCACTCAAGACCCGCCCATGAGAGTTAGATATAACCAAACCGTTCCCCTGCTTGTGAACACATTTCGTCTTGAGCATACTTAGCTGAATTCTCTGTCTACTACTATGTCATCCCCTTCTACTTTGCCCATATGGTCAGTTTTCATAAAGTTACTTCAGTAGTGCATGGTGTGAGGAATGTATTCTCCCTTTTTCTGCGCTGACTGATGTCTCTCCTTCACGGCTGTTCGGCTTTTCTTTCCTATTCGCAGTCAGAACCATTTGATGCATAGTGTAAGATAGCAAGATGTCCCGGGCAGTGTCCTACTGGGAGCGTTTTTGCGAATCGCATGGCACGGCGTATGGCATGTTGCTTGACGATGTAAACTTTTGTCCATATTGGTGAAGG
>MU872962.1:0-10804 GCA_036418205.1 Ostertagia ostertagi | reverse complement strand
GCCCAGCATTCGCTGTGGAATGTTGGCTATTCGATATCTGTCGGAGGACAATCCTAAACTTTTGCAGTATCGCGATGTATTATATTTATTTATTATGACGCCATAAAAGCGTTTGTTTTACCTGTATCGTCCTTCCATTTGATTATAAATTTTAGAGGATGAAAAATGCACAGCAATAAATGCATGGAAATCCTATCTGATCAACTTCAAAATTCATTTTGAACATTTTATTATTGAAATAACAAATACAACTGCATCAGCACTATGGAGTACACTTCATAAATATTCTATTCTATTCCACTTCACGAATATTCTTGAATATTCTTGAACCTTGACATTTAAGTTCGACAATTAAACATAGAAAAACAAGTGAGGGGATTTCAGCAGTTTAGTTTGACTGGAATATTTGAATTAGAAAGTTATCTCGGAAAGATTAATTATACACCTTGCTCCGCCCCTACTAATGGGAAATTTTTCTGCACCAAACCGACCGGGTGTGGTAAGTACAGTACCGGTACAATATTAGAGGCGAAGTAAGGTGATTTAGTTGAATCCTTCCAAATTACTAACTAACTTACTAATTCGAATATTGCAGGCCAGGAGAAGCTGCCGAGCACCGAAATATCGCTGCATCAAAAAATAAACAACTTTTGTCTCCTTTTTGGAGAGCCTCAAAGAGTACAAACATTTTGACAAACTTCGGGGCTTCGGGACAGCATAATCCTAACATAATTGCCAATTTGTTTTTTCATTAGCATCAAATCTATATATCAAAAAGATGATTTCGAACGAAGAATGGTCTTAGCGGAAATCTCTAGCCATTGCCGAAGAAACCAAATGGTCCCCTCATACCGCCGAAACCGGCCAAAACCTGTAATCCTTATTTTACGAAAGAATACATTGCCAGCTAAAAAAATGAAAACTGCCAGTTGTTCAGGAAAAACAGACTCCTAGTTCTCTTATAATTAGCAGAATCGAAACTGGCAGCATTTCGATTATTCTTTCGAAAATGCCACCAGTTTTAATGAGAGTTATTGCCTAACCATGAGAATGTTGAGATGACCTGCTCGACACTCAGTTGAGCAAGAATTGATGCCACTGTACTAATGCGAAGGGGGGGGGGGTGTATAGCTATGCAGGCTGAGCCTACATAGGAGGAGAGGATAAAGTTTGGGTGCTCACACCTCAATCTCCTAGTCCCTTTAAGGTCTAGTTCTAAGCGGGGGCCCGGTAAGAAAAATGAGGAGTGCGTTGGACAAGTGAGGTCTTTCAGGACATGGAGCGCTTTTTCGAAATGGTTTTCTGCATGTTGTAGGGGCTCATGCGAGGAACACAGAACCATGATCCATTTTTCCTGAACGCCTCCAGGAATGTCAAAACAGTGGTGAAGAAATGGTCCAGAGTTCGATCCCCGGTGATGACTAATTTTTGCAATATAGTTTGGCGCCCCCAGATTGCCGCCAAATGGCGCCATCGTCGAGAATAGATGTCATTGTCGTGTTTTGCGGCAATTTGGAGGCGCCAACATAAATTGCAAAAATTTGTCATCACGGAGGATCGAACTTTGGACCATTTCTTCCCCGCTGTTTTGACATTCCTGGGGCGTTCAGGAAAAATGGACCATGGTTCTGTGTTCCTCACATGAGCCTCTACAACATTCAGAAAACCATTTCGAAAAAGCGCTCCATGTCCTGAAAGACCTCCTCGGTAGCAGAACGATGCCAGCTCCCCTGAGTAAACGAGCGCCCAAAATTTTCAACCACTACTTTGGCTGATCATTTTTATAATAATATTCAGCTACAAGATATACTCCTTGTTCCCATTGCAGAGTAGGTTCACTCAGTTCCTCCCCTCTGTCTATCACTGGAGAGCTCAACAAGAAGACAGCATTACTCGTGAGATCCGTCAAAGGCGCGCCTGAAATGGAAGCCTGCCGTCTTTGGGCATTTTTGAGCATTGATTCTGACGAAATGCGCAAACCACCCTCGCCAAAGTCATTCTTGAATGCACATACTTTTTTCTACAGTTGGTTTTCACAATAAGCGGACCCTTTTTCATGAGAACCAATATTTTCTGCTACCGAAAACGTGACATTTCTGAAGAAGAGATCGTGATTTGGGCTACTTTGAGATAAGTGGATAACAACCCTTGAGGCAAAGCTCGAAGAGTAGGTTAGTTGTGGGAGACCCCCCCCCCTCCTCACCTCTTTCTGTCAATTTTTTTACAATCATATCAACTTGGGCGGGGTCAGGTGCCAGCGAGATCGCTGTAGAAACCACCCATCGGTGACATCGTTCCAAGTACAAGTAGAAGAAAATTGCTCGCTTACATGCTTCGATTGTGTAGATGAGAGCAAGTACAAGGAGAATAATAAAAAGAAGGTTGTAGTACATTATTTGCGGTAACATTGCGGTGTGGGCAGATGAGCGGACCCTGAAATTCGCTGAAATTGGGAAAGTGTTCAGAAATGCTTTGAGCATATAAACTAACGAAACGAGGACAACTGCTGACAGCTATCGCTCTAGTCCACTCCAGGCAAAATGCGAAATAAAAATTAGGTCGGTGCGCTATGAATGTTACTCCGACCCATCTGACGTAACGGTTCGGCTTGCATGAATAGCGATAGCTGCAGAAATAGGAGAGATAACTCATGGTCGTAGAAGGGGAACTATGATAATCGTAAAATTTTTTCGCGTAATTCCGAAGGAATCCAGTTAGAATGCTGAGTTGTGGGCAAAACTTGGGCAAAGTCAAAACGGTAACAAAACGGTAGTAAAGCTTTCAGCCTTGCGGTTGAATGCCGAAATCGGCCTACCGGTGCCCCGGCGGTGTAACTGGTAGCACAATTGCCCGGAAAGCAGAAAGTTTGACCCACAACCTCAAGCTTTCTGGTGATAACTTTCGCAACGTGAACTGCGGCGTAAAAGAGCAGTTATCCAATAAAAACCACTTATTGCTTTCTTCATAGCACTTTCATTTAGCACGTTAAGTTCTTCTTCATCGAGAGTTTTCACCCCGTTTTGATGAAGCTGGAAGATCTTGCTGCTTTAGGCTTGAATTGCATTCTCTTCAAAAGCTGTGCTCAAGCTCTCACAGAATTCTGTGGTTGCTCTGCTTTTCTCAAAGACAGCGGTTACGATAAAGGGGAAGCGCATCGGGGAAGCACATGCACCACACGAAGCACTCACTTGGTTGCCAAGAAGCGAGATGTGGCGCTTCACGACGAAAAGTGCGCTGGTTGCTGAGCAGGACTTCCGAACAGGGTCAACCCTATGTTGCTACAAGTAGCAACGGGGGGTCGTATTTTGATGAGTTTGTAGAGGGGGGGGTCGTACTTGCTTCGGTTGTAAGAAGTTGCATGTGATGAGTGGGGAGCGGCGCGGGAGAAAATTTGCCGTTTCAGCGCGTGTATACCCCTCGGTCCATAACCGAAAAGGAAGTAGTGGGAGTATAGGTAATGGAATTGGAAAGGCCGGACATAAGAAGGAAACTGAAGATATTCCCGTTTCAGAGTGACTATAACATACCCCCCCCCGCTCGACGGCATTCTTGGAGGAAAAAGTGGGCGGGGTTTTGATGGAAGATGGAGATGGTGGAGGTAGGGAGAAGGGGGTCGTATCAAATCCACCCTGGGGGAGGGGGTCGTAAAAAATTTTTCGAAATAGCAACGAATAAAAATAAAAAAAAAAAATAGGACTCTTCGAGAGCACCCGTCCCAGAGGCGATCCGACACTAGTATATTGGTGATTGTGACGAAGCTCGCGTTGCTAGTAGCGGACACACTGCTGGAGCCGACCTCGATTGGACGTGTTTGGCATGGGCCGCAACGCGTCCGCGCGAATAAACCGTTACTAGATCCGCTTCCGCTGCTAATCTCTACCTATATCAATCACAGTGAAGAAACGACACCAGCCAAAGACCAAAAACAGCGCCACGGGCGGGGGGTCATTGTTTTGGCATTTTTCGTTGATAGGATTTCCTCAGCTTTCTCGCCACTGACGTGTACCACTCAGCAGCCACCAGTTTCACTAAACCCTCTGGCTTTATCGTCATCGCTGCCTTTTAAGAAACTTGTTATGTCATTTTCTGTTTGATGTTCACAGCTAGACTGTTGCTCGCAGTCAGCAGTTGAACAGAATTATCAGAGATGAAATAATTCAGCCCAAGTTGAGTGGAGTGCCAAACGAGACTCCATGGCTTCCTTCATCGCGGGAGTAAAAGTTCGAAAAAGTTTCGAAACAGTTGAGAGGAAGAAAATTGGAAACGAGTAAGAGTATGGGGGTTAGCCATCCATATTACACGAGCTGGCTAAATAATATTGCGTAAGATTTGTACATTCGGGCTACCAAACCTTTCCTGATGTATCACCTGATGTGCAAAAACATTAGAGACAAACGTGGTTTTTCCACGCGAAGCGATTACTGCGCGTACATGACTCTCATCGGAAACCTACATAACTAAGGAGCTGGCTACAGGCCCGCGTAAGAAGAACTTAAAGGAAACGGTAAAGAGGTCCACACCTGCCTAACGGAGGTTTATGATACTCAACCCACCTCCGTCTCTCTTAATGTTTTGCACACCAGTGTACTTAGTTGTGGGAAAGTTCTCCGCGTTTATTCGAAGGCACGGTTTGAGCTTTGGTTGAGGGGCAGGCAAGCAACTTTTTTGAATCGAAGCCAGAAAAGTTCTTTGCCGAAGGCATCAAAAGTCTGCCCGAAAAATGGCGAAGAGTGATAGAACGTGATGGTGATTACTTTGTTTCCTAATATGTTTTCTTGTTGATAAAAAATTAAGGTAATGATATGTGTCAAAAACCGCGAGAACTTTCCCTACAACCTATTATTTCTAGGGATAAGGTAATCTAGATTACTATTCTGGCAGTCAAATAAAAAGCGTGGGCCTCTGTTCACATTGCTCCCACACACCCAAGCCCCCACCACCATCGCCACACCACGCGACCCCCACTGGCTGCACACCCAAACACACTGAATTAACCGACATAGAAACTGCGGGCCCAAATTCGAACTGGCAATAACGTAAATCGTTCTCAACATGTAAATGTAGTAAATGTCAGTAGCGAGTTCTGCAAAATAAAACCGATAGCAATATTCAAGTCACAGCGAGTATCCTCCGTTTTTTTCCGCCTCAACAGTCTCTGCTCATCACGATAAATTGAGGGAGTACACTAATCAGAATATCACCTTGAGAACACTGTTGAGCAGCTTCAGGTATGCACGATTCCTTGAAACCGTGCACGAATGGCGCAACTTGGCGGTTACTAAAAAGATATCGTGCCTACCTGAACGTCCAAGGGCGTACGAATGACAAGTGGTGACGCAACCGTCAGAAGTGAAATAAAGGCAATCATTTTCGAAAACGGGTGGGGTAAGGTAATCTTGTAACTCAACACTGCAGTCGCAACGAAAAAATAACTATCGTTTGAACCAAGAGCAGACCTGACAGAGGCTAACAGATGCAATAAGGCAATTGCGAGGCCTTGCAAGGGAACTTTATAGGGCGCATTTCCTAAAAACATGCCTTCGACGAATGCAACCAAGAACAGTGTCCGAGGCCGCCACAACCAGTTTGATTGGGAATGGAGAAAATTTCAATTCACTATCATTCCTTGCACGTTTACTACTGGGGATGAGTCCTGAAACGCATGTTTGAGCTCGACCTAATCAAAAGACTTACTTAGCCTTTGTTTTTGTGGTTGCCTAATCAAACAAAACCGCCTGTGTTTGTAAGTTTCGTGTCTGATAAAGAGTTCGAGTAGAAATTCAGTCCTATTGCAGATATGAGATGGACGAAGAAACCGAAGCATCTTGAAATGAATCCTCTGAAAAAATCGATGTGAAAATCATATAAAGCGCTTAGCTTTAAAGGAGGAATTCACGATTAGAATGAAGGTCGAAGAAAGGGAAACTGACCTAGTTGAGGGACCCACGGACCTCCTGAGGGTGCGAACTGACGCGCAATTCGCATGGAAAAATTTGACCTCGGCGACCTATCATGCCTCAAAGCTGGCGGGTCCGGCGATCTATTAGATAGCTGAGAGAGCGTAGTGTTGAAGAGGGCACAGCGATGAGAGTCGCATCAATGCTCGAATCAACGGGCAAGGAAGGAGGTTCCATTTCTCGGGTTCTGGGCCGTTTCTCATGGTTCTTCCTTCTTTCGTGTACCACTCACCATCCCTAGTTTAATTTCCCAACTTTCCCATTTTGAAATGGGTTGTTTTTTTCGTCGTGAATTCGTCCTTTACAGACCGGAGAGCTCAATTCTGAGAAACTTCTAATCAGAGCTTACATATGTGACGCGTTTCGTATTCTGGAATAATCGGTGCGTGCTTTTACTATCCTGTAAGAAAAGCTCACGACAATGCGTAGAAGATTCAGCAGAACATTTTCCGCCAGAGCACCGAGAAGCTTCTTATCCACAATTTCGCTCAAGAGGTTTTCATTCATCTTAACACATTCACGCCGATGGCCGCCCATATGGGCTGCCAACAACATGCGCTCCTGGGACGATGGCAGCCCATATGGGCTGCCAACTGATAATCGCTTGCCAGGCGCTAGGAATGGACAGATAGGTGGGCAAACCTCGTAATCGAGTGTAAAATGCTTTTAAATTCCTTCACGGGGAAAGTGAATAAATGCTCTCTTTTCGTAACCACTATTTGTCGTTCTGATCGAAATCCTACTGTTATATGTTTAGATAATCTTTACGCATTGGACATTGCAGAAATTATTTTGTGACATTCATGTTTTTGTTCATTTACAAAACAAAATCTGCGGTTATGTGGTGAGGCGGCGGCGCCCACAAAATCGCGTCCGTCCCACGCGACCGAAAAGTGGAAAAGGGGCGTCGTCGTGAATGTGTCAAAGGTTCACTTATCCCTCTTGGATTGGTCCAATACAGAAGCTCTTAAGTGAGATCCATTACATCTGAGGAAAAAGAAACGACATTCTCATGTTTTACAACATTCGTAGTAAGCCAATTGATTTGAATAGCCATATGTTTTTCGAGCTTGTGCCGTCCAAGGCTAGAGATAACAAGCTGGTTATTCTTTCGGCAACGGTGATTAAAACATGTATGTTCACAAAACACTTCGACATTGTGCCACCTTTCCGTCAACAAATCTATACCCCGCTAATGGGCTCAGTGCGTTCCACTACAGGGATACTCCCCAGAAAAACCGTGATTCTATCTCCACCATAAACCACTGGCTTGAAAGCCATCGTTCATGATAAAACGGAACGAACAAAAATTGTAAACCCAGTTCGAAAGGTCGACGTACCACTCGAACTCGGTCCTTTAAGCCGCCTCAATCCGATGGTCTATTCTGCGCTCTAGCCTTATCAGCGGCTGTGATCTTACACATTCAAACTTTTGAAACAGTGTAATTGACTCATTCACCATGGAGTCCCTCCCTCATCCACGGGGCTTTCACCTTTCACCTTGGGATTTGGAGCCGTGCCAGGCGTTCTCTGATTGTCTGTGTCTCCGCCATTCGTGTCAGGATCATTGAAGAAAAACTCCTCAAGTAGTCCGTAAACCCAGTTCGAAAATCGGAAGAACTGTTAAGCATTCCCGCCGCACATCTGTCACGAATGTTGGAAAAGCTTCCAACTGGTTCTCGGAATGCCGTCACTGGAAAGCTTTCTGACGTTTGACTTGTTGTCTATCGATGGATTTGTATCTCCAAAATTGCAAGCTTCGAGATTCTTTCATTGCGTCGCAACGTACGTACGTAGCCCAAGGCGGACTTCTTTCCATGCCCCGCCTTTGGCTCCGCGCCATTACCTTCGATTGTCCATAGAGTGTGGTTTTGTGAGTTTGTTTCTCTTCCGAATCTTCATGTGAAACTTTGTGTGTTGTCTCTAGTGATCACAGCTGACATATTCATGGCTGTTGTGGAAATTCACGACCTACATGTCTTGAACTTTCACAACCTCTATTACATGATGGTCGATCAATAATGTATGTTGTTGCTAAAGTCAAATGTTTTTGAAAGCTTGCATTTCTGCCTACCATAGCTCTCGATGTAATGTTTCTGCTGAAGGCCTTAAGCCGTATATAAGTTCAGTGGAATGATTGAAGTTTGCTTTTTAGCTCTTGTTGTTTGAGGAATAAACTTCTGCCACTGAACCCTCTTCTCTAAACAGTGGCGGTAAAAAATGCAAGATTTTTCCTGGGAGGATTTCTTTGAGTGACGAACGCTACACTTACGAGCACCTGTTAGCTACTCACATACGGATGCTCCAATTGTAGCTGTAATAAGGCATACATGCGTAGCTTATTGCCGAAGGTCGTGAAAAAAATTGTAGCGTCAAATGACGCTGAAGCCGGAATGAAGATCTGCTTGTGGTCAAGACACAAAGATGACCACCCTATCCAAGGTCTCAAAGATAACCAAGACCTTGACCGGATCTCAAAAAAGTTGAGGTGCCACTGGTTGGTCCCGTTGCCAAAATTTTTTTTTCCAAAATTGAAAATGGTTCATTCAGCCACTGCTGGTCACACATATGATATATGTATGTATATACACTGCGTTATGACTATACAGCCATTCAAAAATTACTCGAAAGCTCCCATTCAGGATGCTCCCAAAGACTCCAAAGAGAGAATGTGCCAAATATAAATGCGAATGTGCACTTAAAACCAAATTACAGCCTGAAAATGAAAAAAAATTCTCCACGTTTTTCAAAGGTTGTTTTGCCGATTGAGGAAATATATAGCCATCCTCTATATTGCTCCGCAGTTTTTTCATTTCTCCTTGATGGAACTAATGTTTTTTAACGATTCTTGTCTCCTAGTGATGAGGAAAAAAGGCAAATTACTAACTGCTGTGATAACCTAGTGAGGAAAATGGGAAATATCCGCAAAGGAAGGATTGCCAAACAGTAAACGGATATTAATGGTTCGCAAGTCAACCGATTGATTTCATAGATTTGATCCCAATGCGTCACTTTGCCGCCTGTAACAACATTTCAGGTCAAGATAAATCAAGGTTTGGGGGAGTGCATTCAGATTCTCACCCAGCTTGTTCTTTTCTGAAGTTCTGGCCTTTCTAGCAGCCGGCTCTTTTCCCGTGAGCTGTTGAACGCAGTCTTTAGCTGTTTTATATTAGCACGAAAAAAATACTGAACAGAGACCGGAGCCGGGAGGGCAGCGACCCCCACGTTCACAGAAATGCATTTAGAGATCAGTTACCGCGTCTGCGCTACCGAATAGTGTAGCCGGTATATCTGGGAAGCAAATCATTTATTTGTCTCAAATTTATTATTGCTTCGCGGAATACCTCCCGGAGAAGAAAGCACTGAGGGAGAAACTAATAAGTTTAGAGATAGAGTCAGCAAAAAGTGGTCATGCTTTGAATGAATCGGCTAGTAAAGGTTTTCAGGTTTCGTTGTAGACTTCGGTCAAAAGTTTTTCTCCTTCATGATGTTATTCTTGTGCCAACAAGGTTGTTAGATGAGGACTTTTATTGACTTGACATTTTGACGAGATCGTCTTCCTCAAAGGGCCAGTCCACCCCTGCAAAAGCAGAACAACGCCACTCCAGGTCAATGTTGTTTACCAACCATAACTGGCAGAAAAATAACATCATAATCAAGACAATGCCGAAGTTCTACGAAGAGAGAAGTTGGAGTTGTATCCTTCAGTTTTCACAAAAATTTTAGGTTGTCCTATAATCAGTGGATCACTTGGCTAGTTCTCAATTTCAATTTTTTCCTTATTTCACTCAAATGCTTGTTGATCCATACGTTAACAACTACGCATGAGGAGCTTGCTGCCTTTTTTGCGGGATTCCGTAATTTCCTGATCGAAAAAGATCGGATTTCAACATTGAGATCACGTCACTCAAGTGACTACACAAACACCTCCGAAGGTGTGTCCGCCGCCACAACAGCCAGACGACGATTCGAAAATGAAGTGGCTCTAACTTTGGAAATTCGATAACATTTCCTGTCTGATGCACAGTATGAATAGCCTTCCGTTGTCATCGAAATCTCTTGCTCAGCAGTCACCTTGCGGACAACAAACACCCTTGTTGGTAGTTATACCTCATCAACAAAAAGATCGATCCCCTCATATGTCTTTGTCCACGTGTAAGGCTTCTGTGCAGAAATGAGTTCTTAACATGACGGGTGGTTCGTGTCATTCTTCACTCATGAGCAATATCATGAAATATCGGCATCGCAGTGGTAGCTGTTGATCGAAGGGAAGATCCGCGGTAGCGCTCGAGTGACATGAACAATTTTTAACGATTTGCTACCTTTGGTAGGGAGGTCTCGGATGGACCTCCTACAGTTTTGCATGCAATAGTACAGATGTTCGACGTTCGATGAATCTTGGCATCGTGTGTGGTATTCTCTTGGATTTGCTTCTAAAGCCACAAGCCAAGATGTTACAAGACTTTATTCGGCTAACGTTTCGGCTTGGTCGCCTTCGTCAGAGCCTGGAAAGTCAAAGATCAGTGCGACCTACCGCAGACATCATTTCAACTTCGAAATAGTCCCCATAGACCAGAAGCATCCAGGGGGGGGGTCGTAAACCAAGTCGACTGGTGCTTGTTTTACGGGGGGAACGGTCAACAGAATCGATGGCTCGTCGCGCCACCGCGTGCGGCCAATCGTGCGGCGAGGGGGCGGAGCCTTCAGGACGAGTGTTGTCTATATCGACTTCTGAGTAGGATGGCGATCTTCATACTCTCTCTTTGTGACTAGTAGGATGTTTTACAGCGTGAAACTTAAAGTGGGTAGACCTCCAAACTACTATGATGACCGTGCCTTTCTAAAAT